>JAMRYI010001229.1:0-36996 GCA_029231635.1 Ditylenchus weischeri | reverse complement strand
GGCGAAACGGCATCTTCAATTACATCAACTGCCTTGCCTGCCGCCGCCATACTCAGTGCCACGAATCCAGCCACTTTTGCAATTAACTTTCCCAGTTTTCTTGCTCCAAACAGTCGCAAAAATTTAGCCCACAACTTCTGTAATACACAAAAGTGACTTAAAAATGCGAACACTATCTGTAAAAGTATAACATACCGCTAGCAATTGGCTAATTGGCACAGCTGCCTTTTTCCCCACTGCCCCTCCTGCCTTCTTACCCAGTGCGTGACGTTTCGGTCACATTGAAGACTCAATAGAATCCAGAAAGTGGACCGGCATCGACGTTCGTTGTTAGTGTGATCATTCATGATCAGTTAGAAAACGATTTCTCACATGTTTAATGTAGAAGACATACGTTATGACTTCACCTACATCTTGGCAACTTGTCTTGATCCAAATACAGGGGATGAAATCACAAAGTGCAGTACTGCGCTTGAATCACTAGTGGTGCTACTCTATTATTGACTATAAACATCATAGTCACACAATTAATTTTAGTTCCGGCCTAACACTGATAGAGTCCAACCTACTGACGATCAACCTATATCCGGAATAATGGGCAAATCCGACAAATGCAGCTAAATTTTGGCAGGGCTTGATTACATCCGTACATTTTTTGAATTTGTTCGACTTATTGATTTCTCACAAACACAAGTTACAGGAGGGAACAGATTGCTAAATTGGCATTAGAGATATTGGCAGTGCCAGCCACTAGAGCCTATCGAACGCCTTTTCACAATGTGGATTGGCAACTTCCAGGCATAGGAGCAGGACAAAATTTGATCTGTTAAACGCAAAACATTTGTCTACATTAATTCTAAAAACATTAAGTAGTTATCAATGAAAATTCCAATGGCTTGAGTTAATAAAATATGATTTTTTGGCTCTATCCTGAATTCATCCATTTTTTTGCCTTGGTCCCCCTGTTGTTTTATGAATTTTCAGCACAAATTTTAGACTTTAAACTAATTTTATTCATCGCGCTCGAAAACAGAATAACTAAAAATGGTAAAAATAACTAAAAATATAACTAAAAATAACTAAAATAACTAAAAATAACTAAAAAATTCATCGAAAAAAACAAAAGGGGGTACCAAGGCAAAAAATGGACCGGATTCAGGGATAGAGCCGATTTTTTTTTATTCTAGTTATTCTCACTCGGAGCAGTGAGAATCTCAGTGAGCTCACTCACTCTCACTCACTCTCTTTTCTTACTCACCTCTCATTCTCACTGCCCTAAATTTTCACCCTCACTCTCATTCTCACTGCCCTAAAATATTTTGATTCTCACTCTCACTCACTGCCTAAAAAATCAGAGTGAGTGCAAACACTGCGTATTCATGATTATTTTTCGAATTTTCGCTGCACGGTTTTTAAGGACAATATGTGAACTGTGCTGCTTAATGAGATGGTATTTTCTCTCTTCGTGATAGCGAAAATAAAAGGCCAGAATCGTTGCTACATATTGGTATATTAAAAGTGTATATTAATAACAGAAACTTGGAATTTTTCTTATCAAAAACCTTATTGCATGTGGAGGCTGGAATCGACATCTGTATATTTTCGGTGTAGTTTTCCATCTTTTGGCTCCACATGTGTTGGTGGTGCCCCGGAAAACTAACATGCCTTGGTCTACCCTGTTGATTTTTTGGCTTAAGCTAAGGGTAGGTGAGCGAGGAGATCCCGAATTTTTTTCGCTAAAAAATCCCGTCCCGAAGTCCCGCCCGAAGGCCTCTTTCTGTCTCTATCCAAAAGTCATATTTTACTCAAGACAACAAAAATTTGAAATTCGTAAAATTCGATATTCAAATGTTTGTTGTCTCGAGTGGAATTTAAAATTTGGTAGTGAGCTTAAAACTTTAAGGGTAGTTTTTTAAGCAACTTAACCATTATTAGAATGAAGAGTACGTTTCACATTTTACCAGTACAACAAAATGGTGCAGTCGACCGCAGTGTCATTTATTGCATACACTTCTTTATGAGGTTTTGACATGGGAGGTGCATCTTAGCGGGATGTACTCTCCGGATTTCCAGTAGCCCGGTGACCGGTTTCCATAGTCCATTGATTTATTGAAGGTTTTATAATTTCTCATGTATGTACTTTTCTGGTGGTAATTGTCTCATTCTCTCTCGTCCCTACCCTCTTCTCCTTGTTCTTGTTTTCCATTCTATTCTGTCATCTAAGTGTGGGTGTGTTGTGCTGTAATGTGTATTTTGAACTAATTTTGTCTTGACACGTGTTTGGTGTCATTGTCTCGTATATTCAGTTGTTCATCAGTAAATACAGGGTTCGCCATCCTTGTCGGACTTTTTGTTTTGCTCATAACTTTTTGAATTTATTATGTTTTGATGAGATCTTTTTTTTATTCGATAGAGGACACCATAGGCAATCGAATGACACCAAACATGCATATTAACATTTATTGAAACATCAACAAAAACAGCAGACAAAATCAACAACGAAAACCCAACAAATTTTCATTCAATATTCCCATATTCTTGTTCGACGCTTCTTCCTTTGAACTTCGATGCATCGTTAGCGCGATATTGCATGTTCATTGAAGACGTGGACGATAGCGAATTCATGAAGCTGATCGGGGGAAGGAATTGGGCGATGAATCTTTCGAGAAATATTTTTAGGTCGTTATCGTATTGTCCTCGATCCTCGCTGTTATAAAGTTGCGTGTGCGATAATATAAAGAAGGGTTTCAAATAAGCTTGATTTGAGTATCTGTATGAAATAAAAAGTGAAAATGAAAAGTGAAAATTGAATACAACGCCTCGTAATTAACTGCCACCCTCTTATTAACGACACCGCAAAGATGAAAAGTGAATTGAAAGAAAATGAAAATGAAGTTTTCAGAAGAGAAAAGTGGGAAATTTTCACTTTTCACTTTACAATTTTCATTTTCACTTTTCACTTAGTGGCTAAAAAGGCTTTAAACGGGGTAAGACTTTAATGGGGGAAATTTGACACAAAATGACCAACTTCAAGCGAGTCTCTAAAATTTTATTTTACTTTCAAATATTTCCTTTCACAAACTTGCTCTATGCAAATGTTCCCGCGGTTAAGAATAATTTCAGGTCTTTATAAAAAAATTTTTTTTTGAAATTTTTCCGCACCATGATACCTGCCTTACGCTATTCGACGATGATGAAGAAGAAGCGAGCTTCGAGGATGAAGCCATGGAAGAATAGAGTTGTTGTTATATTATTGGTGTTTCATTTGTTTGGTGTTGTTGCTTATGTCAATAAAGTTATGCGTCGGGTTGGTGATTCTAGGTGAAATCTTGATAAAATAGGAAAAACCATGATACCGGTATCATGGTGCGGATTTTATGAAGTCCTGAAATTATTCTTAACCGCGGGGAACATTTGTATAGAGCAAGTTTGTAAAAGGAAATATTTAAGAAAGTAAAAAAATAAAAATTGTAGAGACTCGCGAAGTTGAGTATTTTGTGTCAAATTTTCCTAAAGTCTTACCCCCGAGCTAACAGACTACAAAATTTACCTCTTTTAGACACACGATAAATTCTCCTAACTTGCAATGTTTACGGAAATGATGGCGTTGCTTCCCATGGTAAGACTCTGCTGTATTAGTTGTTTTTGGACCAACGGTCCCATGTAGAGCAAAGAATTCGCCAAGGTCCATCCATTGCTCCCTATATTTGAAAATGTAAAACAGAACTGAATTCCAAAATATACCTAAAGAATCTGATGAGGATTTCCACTTTGTCCAAGATTTCCTGATTTTCTCCGAATTTTTCTGCAGCACGATTTTTGATAATCTGGACGGCCAAATTGTTGACTTGAGTAGGCGCAAGTTGGATGGCACCCAGCATTCGAACAATGTCTTGGAAATTCCAATCATCCCTATAACTTACTGCTAGACCTAGCTTTTGAATCTAAAAACCAAAAACTTCCAATCTGCGGAGCTCAAAAATTGGATAACTTTCTGTTTATTGCCTGCTTGACATGAAATGTACACATAAGAAATTTAATGTGTTCACAATCGAAGTGGGTACGCTCTATCTTGACTTTGTTGTTGATTGACCCAGCTACTAAAAAGAGATTTTGACAATGATTTGATGAAGTTATATTAAAACTCAAATTCACCTTTTCTCCACAGCTTTTTATAAGTGAGCTTTTCTTGGTTCATCATCAAAGCAGTTACCAAGGGGGTTGAATGAATGTCTTTCACAAAACCAAAGATTGTATACACTTGAGCTGTTCCCTTTGGTCGGTATTTGAAGGTTCCATCGCACACCAAGTCACTTGAATGACGCAGGTGGAAGAGATTTTGAAGAGTGGAAGAGAAGTGCCGTCCCCTGCCTAAAAACACGTTTTTTTAGTAAAAAACGTGTTTTTATGTCATCGATGGCGGTTGGCGCACTTCGGCTTGGCATGAAGTTTGAAAGAGATCTGAAAAGACAAGCCAATAACAAAGTATCCAAAGCAAGCAAACCTTGTAGTTACGGTGGCCTTGGCGTTCTCTTTGTGCTTCAGCTTGTCCTGATGCTGCGCAATTGCCGTTTTGCCCATCCATGTCAAGTTGATCTGATCATCGCACGGAATACAGTGAGCGTGAAAGTCGTCCTTTCCCTTGCGGATTTGAATGTAAAAAAAACCAACAGTCAGCCATGTATTCACTCCTAAGTTTGGAAACAAAGCAATTTTGGAAGATGACTTTCGCTACAAGTTTGAGGTGCATCAAAGTTTTGCTAACACCAGCTGGTCGAGCAGTTCCTAGGGTCAGATGGTGAAATTCAATTCCCAGTGATTAGGTGATCTATTTCTTTTCCGTTTTACTATATTACTATATTTAAGAATTCAACGGGATCCTTGCGGATCCCCTTGAATTCTTTTGCGTGTCGGATTAGTCATAGCAGCAACTGAAACATAACGATTAAGCGATGAAAAGAAAGAAAAACAGTGAAAAACAACACAAAATGAGTAGCCAAATGAAAATTTTAAGCAATAATTGCACCGCAGGCGAAAATTTGAAATTATAGACTTTTTCCTTCTATTTCTTCCAATTTGAAAAAAAAAGGACAAAAAAGGGACAAAAGGACAAATCTTTTTAAAATGGACATATACGTGCCCTGTTTTTTACACATTTTAGGCCCCAAAATATACAAAAAAATACTTAATTTTAGAATTTTCGAAAAAACGAAAAAATGTACCTTGCTCTAACGAAAAATCTGCCTGTTGTTTTTAAACGTTACGCCAATATTATGCATAAGCATAAAATGGGCGTGACGTCCCTTTACCGAAGTTTTTTGTTGAATCTTAAATTTTCAATTGTCTTGAGTAGGGTTGTTACCAGTGCTCGGAAGTCGTTCGGCCATTCTTTGAGCCTTGTACGATAGCTTCTTTTAAGCGCAATTCAAGATTTTTCTTTCCAGCTATATTTATGAACGAGAAGAATTAGTTTAGACAAAACCTTTCATACGTTTGTAAAAATAATGACTAAACAAATAGGTAAAAATGAAGTGGGATATTACTTTTTTCCGGCCTAAAAACTTGGCGCGATTTTAAATGTCATAAATTATTGTAAACGTGAATTTTCTAGTTCTATACTCAAAAGATAGAGGAAAACGTGTAGAATAAGTTTACTTTTAACACTTTTCCGATATGCTCAATAAAAAAAGTTACGAGCAAAAAACCAAAAAATTAGTAGTTGGGACATTACTTTTTTCCACTACTGTATGCATAATATTGGCGTAACGTTCAAAAACAACAGGCAAATTTTTCGTTAGACCAAGGCACATTTTTTCGTTTTTTCGAAAATTCAAAAATTAAGTATTTTTTTGCATATTTTAGGGCCTGAAATGTGTAAAAAACGTGTTTTTAGTCAGGGCATGGCACTTTTTGAAAAAATAGTTTTTTTATCTAAATTTTGACTTTTTGCCGTGGGTCCAAGGTAATTCAACCTGAAAGGGTACGTGGATAAACTGAAAAGATAAAAAAATAATTTGAACATGGTTTTGATAACTGGGACCTACCGCATAAAGAAACTCTGGTATGCATACATTTTTTATGCATCCAGAGTCACTTTCGAGTGATTTGTGTCTAAGGTATGTGGGTGTGCGCATCTCAACCCCAAGCACCCAAGCCCCCAAGCACCCAAGCCCCCAAGCACCCAAGCCCCCAAGCACCCAAGCCCCAAGCACCCAAGCCCCCAAAAAGAAATAAAGCATGATGCTCTGGAAAAGTTTGAAAACCGGTTTTCGAAAAACTTCGTAGGTAAAGTTCGAAAAAATTGTCAGCCATTAATTTCTGATGTCTCTAGTTTACTATTTTTTATATTTCTTGTAAATCGGATTTACCAACATTGTATTAAATATTTCGGTGAAATCAGCATAAACAGTTTGTTTTGATTGCCAAATATGGCGATCTTCAGTGCCTTATGGACAATTCTGGTGGGTGTTCTTTGTGCGAGGATGTTTTGCCTTGTTTGCGCCTTATATAACCAACCAAAAAAGTTGTTTGATGAATAGTTTTATTTATATTCGATTCCAAGCCTGGTTTCCTTTCACTGATCATCATTACTTTTCCCCCAACGTGCTGGGGGGAAGTAGAGTGACACAACCACGCTAGGTGACTCTTTCTCCGCATATGTTCAGGGGGAATGCATTGGTTTTTGATTCTTGCTCCCATTTCGTAAAAGGCAGGTCCAAACACCACTGATTAGCTATTATTAGTTTTTATTATTAGTTTTTTTGTGTGCTGTTGACTTAGAAAAGTACAAGCACAAAGTCTGTATCTTTTTTTACTGCTGTTGTACTTTGCTTCAATTCCATTTTTTTCAAATTATCGCGGTGATTCATTATATTTTCGGTTGAATTTAAGTTTTTATATGAAGCGCCTCCAAACAAACTTTTTGGTTTTTTATGACTTTTGGCCAAAAAAATTCTTTTAGTACTTTCTGTACCGCGGGTTTTTTGGGACTTAGCAAAAACACACACTCATCTTGAGTCAGATTTGCCCTATCGTTAACTATAGAATTTCTCGTAAATTATACGAGAGATTATACAGTTATCGGAGCACTTGAACATCAGGTTCAATTTAGCCTAGTTATCGACGGGGGGAAATCTGACTCAGGATGAGTAAGTGTTCATCCTATCTCAAAAATAAAAATATTTGAAGGCGCGCTATATGCAAGAAAAGCATTGATTGGTTGTTTCGTAAACCATTTGCTTTTGTGTCCCTTTGTGCTATTACTCAGCCATTGCAGCAGTATTAGTTGAAGCCTAGCTGACCTGGCTGCACTTATACCCTTGAACATCATCTCCCCTCACCCTGCTCTATTGTGTTTGGGCGTGTGTGTAATTCAGTCACCGAAATAGTTCACAGTCTAGTCTTTTTTTCTTTGAACACAAAACTACCATTTGCTGTTGAAGCAAATATAGTTTTTGAGTTTAGTTTGTGTAACTTTCAGCAAAGTGGTGCTCTATTTATTAAAAAAAATAAATTTCATTTGAAAAAATACAATGCTATTGTTCACAGTAATTATTTTAGTAGTAACTCCTTTCCTTCCCTGATTTAAAATCGTGTTTGTGGCGGTGGGGTTATCATTCGCCAAAAAGTTAAATTGCCAATCGATTAATTCGCCAAACGATTAACGCTTTAGCTTCAGTAGCTTCGTTCCTATGGTGAATGCACTGATGACGCGTCACAGGACTGATGACTACGTTGTTATCATGAAGAAGCTTTCTTTGTGTATTATGAACAACATAGATGGATTTTATGGCTGGAATTCGCAAGTGATCCTATCTGATTTCGAACCTGCAATTTACGCTTCAGTGGATGCGGTTTTCGGTGGTAATTTTTAGCTTCATCTTTTACTTTTTTACCGTCAAAAAATATTTTTAGAACTAATCCCTAGAGCCCAACACCGTGGTTGCAACTTTCATTTCGAGCAAGCGATCCTAAGGCGTCTTTTTGAATCTAAGCAGTTGAAAAACAAGTTAGTGAACTTATTATGCTCATTATCCAAATACAGTGTAATTCATGACAACAATACTTTTCAGGTACTACTCATGTTCTCTATTCAATGAGTATATTCGCAAGATGATCTCCCTGGCCTTAATTCCTCAAGAATGTATCTTTGAATCGTGAAAGCATTTGATGAACATGGAATATCGAGAGCACAAGGACGCTGGTGTCAACAAGTTGAATGACGAAGAAGCATTTCCTGGCATTACCAAGTTCATACGCTATATGGTCGATATAAAGAATATTTTTTTTTAATTTTAATGATTATTCAGTGACTACGATGAAGATGGTCGAATGATTTGTCGTCCAGGGTTCTCGCATTCTACGTGGATGCACTCCGGCTTAGATGTACTTGGTTAGTTTCTTATTTTAGAAAAATGATTGTCTGTCACTTTATTCAGGCAGTTCGAACAACTTGCGAAATTGAGGCGTATCATACTAAATTAAATGCTTTTTGTTCAGAAAGGTTCGTCCAATCATTTGGGAAGTTTTCAGTCTTTTTAAGAAAGAGCTTATTGAGTTCTCATTGATTCGTTACATATAAGCAGTTATATCTGTGCAGTTTCAGGTATTGCCTCTTCGTTAAAGGTCGCCCTACTCAGAAGGCCTAATCGGCGAAGAAGGTCAGCTAATGATGAAATGTCTCTCAAAGAAATGCTAGTGAGTTAAATTTGTTCTTTTGATCCGACTCGTGTGGGTATTTTGCTTATCAACATCACTCGGGTGGTCTGGGCTGTGCACACTCAAAGAAAGAAAATAAAACGTGACTGACAAGCAGAACGTGTCGTTGGTGAAAACAGAAGGGCTGTTGTCGGCGAAAATGAAAACGAATGGGATCCAAATGAGTCAGATGTAGAAGGGTATGAAGATTAGCGATTATTTACAGTGTCTGTCCATATCACTTGTTATTGTTTTTGCTGATGTTTTACCGTTTTATGTGTCGAATAAACTCGAACGCTGATTTATTGTTGTTTCCTTCGTTCCTTCAGTTCGGTTTGGTTTAGGTACGTGAAGACACCATACCTGAAGTGCCTGAACTGTATATTAGGCACGTGGAGATTAGGTACGTAAAGTTAGGTACGTGAAAAAATTACTAGGTACTCGCAAAACAGTTAATTCGTTAGCAATCGCAATTTCGGTTCCAACAAACAAGTTTTCCTTATGCTATTTTACTTATGCTAAGCAGATTTGTTTTTCATTGAAACGAAAAAAAAAATTCAGGTCATCTACCTGACGATTTCGTAGATACCATTGGTATCAGTCTCCGAGTGGGTAAAATCGGAATTTCGGTGTTAACAAACCCGATTTCCTTCACGATTTTAGCATTATTGGTCTTTCAATTTGACCAACTTTGTTTTTTTCAGGTCATCCAGGTGGATGTCCACCTGACGCGAGGGATACCCCATCCCAGGTTTCGGAGTTCAGGTGGGTGAATTCGTAGTTTTAGTCGTATCAAACTCGATTTGCCAAACAATTTTACATATGATATATTATAGAGCGCTTACAATTGAGGTGTGAGGTGCGAGTTCGAGGTAAAACGGTGTCTAGATCTCGCGTTTTTCATTGAAAAATGCCAAATCTGATAAAGATGACCTATACCTAAAACCAAAAAGTAGATGTAGGTCATGTATATCAGATTTGGCATTTTTCAATGAAAAACGCGAGATCTAAGGCCCTATTCACCTTTAGGTCCCCCTTTCTTCCCTTGGTCCCCCCTTTGGTTTTTTCAAATTTTTTTCTGTCTCAAAGAGAACTCTGCTACGTCTTTTATCTTACATTTTTTCATTGTTTTTTCATTATTAGTTTCATTCATTTCGTTTCATTCATTCCGGCTACGTTGAAGAGGCAGTGTATCGGCAAAATTGTAAAGCCAAGGGTTGGAATATTCTGTGTAAATTTCTGAATACCCAGGTGGTACCTACCCAGGTGGTACCTACTTTGGGTTTCGGGCTTTCGGTAGACAAAATTAGCATTTTGGTCCTGACAAACCGGTTTTGCTATGCAATTTTGGGTAAGAAAAAACAGTTTATTTTCAGATTTGATTAACTTTTATTTTTCGGGCCATTTGTGTGAAAAAACCTATTTAGTTATTTACTTTCCGGTGAAGTCATCGTTTGGTGAGATTAATTTTGGCGAGTTAACTTTTTGGCGAAGGATAACCCCACCTTTGTGGCATCATTTCTTTTGGCATAATTTTTGGAAAATACGTAAAAATGCCCCGGTTTGGCAAAAAAGTACCCAGTTTTTTCGTTTTAGTCAAAAAGCATTAAAATACCTAATTTTTTAAAAAACAATACCACATCAGGTAGCCCAGCTTCTAGTCTCTAAAATCGTATCATTTGTTGCAAAATCTTTTCACAATGAAGCACAAAAAGATGAGAGTATGGATCAAATTATTTTTTCTGATTTGCTACATAGATTTGCTTTTTTGCTACATACTGCAAAGATCTTCCGATAAATGAACCCTCAAATAAATCTTGTTAGAAATTAGAATTGCAGGGCTAACTGATGGTGTTATCATTTTAAAAAAAGCAAGATTTTTTTTGCTTTTTGACTAAAACGAACTGCAACAAAAAACTGGACACTTTTTCACAAAAACTGTGCATTTTTTGCTCAAACCTGGGCACTTTCCGTTTTGTCCATAATTTTTACAGACACATTTTAACTAAGTGGCATAACCCAAATTGTAGCTAGTGGGATGAGCTACAATTATTGTGAACTTGAATGTTTTTCGACAAATACATCAAAAAACGATCCCGCAAACATAATTAAATAACACAAAAGCACGATGAGCCAATAGGAAAAGAATATGTAAAATGAACGAGTGTTCAGTCCCAGCACGACTCTTTTTGCTGCATTGATGATTGGTTTGCTGTGACTGACCCGTCTGCTGCTGGTGTTGTAAGGGAAAATGGGTGTCTGGCACATCCTTCATACATCCACTGTCTAAAACTACCATCATTTCAACAGTTCACATCATTTTATTTTTCTGAATTTAACTTGCAAATTCTTTATTGGACAAAAATCCGGCTGCTGTTGCTGCAACTGATGCTGCTTTTCACAGCTGTTTGTTCTGTTTTCTATCAATTCAAAAATCCATCCACTTCCTCCATAGATCTCCCCCAGCACCTGACATAGCTAGTGGTAAACAAGAAGCTAGCAAGCACTATAACCCCACCAAACTTATGTGCTCTTACCCCTTTATTCACTTTTGCTTGAGGTCATAATAAGTAGTGGTTAACTAATATAACATATAGTCAACTGTATATACCTCATACCACACTTAAATGACCAATGCCGTCTAGATTTCGGCTTTTTGAATTTGCGGGGAGCAGCTAAATTAGTGCGAAAATATTTTTCGAATTATTTTTTGTTTGCAATCACAATAATTTAAAATTTTCAAATACTCAGAATCGTCTAGTCGAGCACAGCGTTGCTTGACATTGCCAGATCGAACAAGCTATAATATTTCCACTGCACTATACTTACTTGATATAGATTAAAGATTTGCCTCGAATAATGCACGAAATAAAAAAATAGGAATAAAAAAGCTGTCCCCTGCGAATTCGAAAAGTCGAAAGTGCCATGGCCGCAGACGGCAACGGTCCTTTAAATGTTTCATATTAATGATGAATTTACTGAATTAATTTTTAATTGCCTTTTAGTGCTGCATGTTGGCCAGCAGACAGGATCATTTTGCTTAATAGGGACAGTTATTTTAGAAGGCTACCGACTAGGGTTACAGGAAGAGGTTATAGGCATATCATATAGCTCAAGACCCAAACACCTTTTGGGTCTTTAGGAAATTATATTAACTATAAATTTTATTGGGTTGTCGCATAAGTTCGTAGCGTTTTTTGTTCATAAAGATTTCATTCTGTTTTGAAATGTTTGTGGCTAAGTGTTAGTTTGTAGAGAAAAGTTTCCTCTTTCAACTCTGTTTTTCACCATAAAAATTGATTTTTTAGCTAAAAAGAATAGAGCTTCAAGTTGGGAAACGTGAACATTCCCGACATCGGTTAAAATGGCCAAAAGTCTGATATTGTGTAAGGTACTACAGGACAATTTTAGCAATTTATTGTAGCGCAGTTCAATAGCTACAAAATCCATTTCACAGAATTATTTTTGAATGTAAAAAAGTTGAGATATGGCCTTTTGAAAAAAACAAATTTCACAAAAAATGGCTGACAATTCAAGTTTTCTTAATTTTTTCGAATTGTCAGTCATTTTTTGTGAAATTTGCTTTTTTCAAAAGGCCATATCTCAACTTTTTTACATTTTTTAGCTAAAAAATCAATTTTTATTGTGAAATACGGAACAACCGAAAAACAGAGTTGAAAGAGGAAACTTTTCTCTACAAACACTTAGCGCTTAGCCACATACATTTCAAAACAGAATGAAATCTTTATGAACAAAAAAACGCTACGAACTTATGCGACAACCCAATATTTCATGTTTAAGAGTGTGAAAGCAGTACTGCTGTTTCAGTCATCAAATTACGTTTGCTTTTTTCCTTGCCTATCCTTTGGTCGTGGGCCAAGCAAAAAAAGAAGGAAAAGTTTGGCAAGAACAAGTCCCATCCTCTCCCACCCCTAAGCTGCTTCTTTGCTGCTCTTGGTGGTAGTAGTGGCTGTAGTAGACAAACAAAAGTAGCAAAACTGGGGCTTGGGAAAAGCTCTATGTAACTCTGAAACTACTTTCCCTGTTGTATGTGTAATCACTTATTGTGTATGCTATTGTGTATGCTCTTATTCACAAACTGGAGCAGCACCACAAATGTAACTTTTGTTAGATAAGAGCATTGTCTTATCTACTAGCAGTCTCCCCACTCCAGTATCTCCACTTTATTGATTGCTAGTGCGTGATGGTTAGACTAAGCATGCTGTATCAAATTGTAACATGATTTTTAACCACGGCATTTATTTATTTTTGTCAAAACTGATAAAATTCTGGACTCACTTAATAGAACATAGTCGCAACACTAGGTTACACTTCTATTAAGGATACGCCTAAGAAAACAGATACCGTGTTTCTTCTAATTAACCTCCTGATTCAAAATCGTATTTTTGGCATTGTGTTTTTGACCCATTATTGGACCTTATTTCTTGTTTTTATGCTATTTTTTCTCTAAAATTTTGACTAAAAAATCCCCGAAGCCCCGAAGGGGGCGCAGGGGGCTTGGTCGGTTAGAGATGCGCGCACTCACTTACCTTAGACATAATTCCGAGCAAGACTCTTGATCAAAAATGCATTTAGAGGCTCTTTTTGCCCAGCTCCAGTGACCAAAACATGGTAAAACAGCCAAATGGTCGAAATTTCAAAATGCCCAAAACTCAATTTTTTATTGACCAGAACACAAAAATAATGTCTTTTTTGAACTTCTGAGGTGATTTTAAGTTGATATAGGGTGTTTGGAAACACTTTTAAAAAAATTTCATTTGGGGGGGGGGTATACTCCGGTAGGGTCGACTATTCCATACCTGAGACGTAAAACCATACACTCTTTACCTCTGCTCTCTTTGCCAATTTTTTGGTATGGACAACAAAAAGTTACAAAAGTGAAATGTGTTTCAACGCAAGAAATCAACCAAAAGTCAACTCGAAAACAAATATTTTCGGGGTTTCTACGAAGATAACACAGTGAAAGTACAATTCTCTTTTGTGTTTTATTTTGCCGTATTTTCATCTAGTTATATTGGTTGTGTTGCTGCGTGCATTGTATTTATTCAAAAGTGCTATGTTTTTTGCCCAAATATTTAGTTATCCAAGTTTAGACAGACTAACACTAAAATGGCACTAATTTTGCCACTACATTTGTTGGATGGAGTTTGCAGATGGGCCAGAGGGACCAGGAACATGTACATGTCAACTGCAGAACAGGAAAGACTAGCCAATTTTGTGCTGGCAGATGCCTCGCTGTTTGATGTGATCAGGTGGAGGAGGATATCCAGAGTGTTCAAGAAGGTGGCTGACAGGCGGTTGGCCGCTTTCAGCAGGATAGAAGTGCGCATGTACACAGGCATTGCTCAAATGCATGGACATGACTGCGACAAAGGTTAGTCTTACGAATCGGCTGATTTGCAAATAAGTGGAATTTTCACAAATTTTTAATAACTTTTGGAGCATCTTTAGACACAGAGTAGTTACAAAAAGTATTTCCAAACTCAAAAATTGTCTGAATATGCTTCTTAACGCCACAAAAAACTTTTCTAATTTTTGTAAAAACCGTTTATCTTTCGGGACAAAGTTTACAAAGTTTTCCAAAGTTTTCCTAAAAATACCCTAAAATCATAAAAAGGAGTTGACAAAAGTAAACATCAGAAAATAACCTAAAATGAGAGTGTTATCTAGGCAATAAGCTAAGGAAGAAAAAGGCACATTGTTTGAATTAGAGTAACTGTTGCCAGAATGCGTTTTTTGAACAAAGAGTTTTTTTTTCATTTCTATGTTAATTTTTTACAATCTATTATTAGGAAATGATTTGCTGAAAATTTGAAATTTATTATTATCTGATTTTCGATGTTTCCAAAATAGGACTTAAAATCAAACAAGACACGTAGACCAAAATTCTACTCAAAAATTTTGCTTAGTTATAAAAGTGTGATCAACACAACATATTTTTCACTCTATAATTTTTTGAAATTTTAGACACATATGAATGGCATCCTCACGCCAAAGTGATGATGGTTGAAATGGGACCCAACGAGCTGGGCATAGCCATAGATACCAAACTAAAGACTGAGGATGTGAAGGCACTCATCCAGTTGCTTTCTGCTTTTCGACACAGTGTTGAGCAGTTGTTCATGGACAGTCCTATTATCGAGTTGCTGGTTTCACAGGTATACAGTCAGAGTTGGTGTGAATTAATGACATTTTGATTTAGATCAATCGCCAACAAGTCAACATTCTGATCGGCATGCTCCGCAAGTCCCGATTCACCTGCAATCATAGTCACAAAGAGGTTTTTGAGGAGCCATCTTCCTCCTCGACAATAATGACCAACCAAAGGCCAAGCAGCCTCCCTTATGGCCCCTTCTTCCCCAAGTTGAAGAAGTTAACTATCACCTCTCAGGTTGGTCTAAGCAACATTTGAAAAAGCAGAAAGTAAAAAATGGCAAAAGTTTAAGATTAGACGTTACTGGCTTATAATTAGAATATCGACTATTTTTTACTCACGCCCCAGGAGTGGTTTTCAGATAGGTTAGTAAAGTCAGTAGATCAAAAGTTACTCTTGATCCTACTCGCAATTAAAACGGCTTGAGTAGTTTCAGGTTAAAAGTACTACTCAATCACGGAGTACCTTTTGAGCTGAGCAGAGTTATTTTCGACCTGACTACAGTTCTACTCGCGAGCTCTACAAGTAAACTCGATCAAAACTAACAAAGGTTACTCAAAATCTCGCGAGTAGAGCTTTCCTCAGGTCAAAAATTACTAACTGTTCGAGTAAGATCGCGAGTAACTCGTAATCCAAAAAGACCAAAAGTAACCTGTGATCCTTGAACCTACTCGACCAGTCTGAAACGGGTCGAGTAGAACACGCGTTATTTTTGATCTAAAACTCGACTAAAATCCATATAAAAAGAACACCAGCTATTTTTTTACTTATCATTTTCTTCAATTGGTTAAGGGGGTATATCGAAGTAATACCAAAAAATTATATGTAATAGTCAAGAACGGGTGTACATACATCATTTTCGGGTATATGTCAATTTTTACCCGCCAATTGTTTGCGGACAATTTTTCGCAGACCAATTCTAACATCGTGGTAGTTGTCGCCAATTGCTTTTCTTCATTACGAATAGCTGTAGCAAAAACATGAGATCGGTTGGCTTCGCATCCGTGAGGTGTTATGAGCTTAAATTAAACACCAGTTTTGCAGACGAAACTATGAAGTAGAAGAAACCTACTTAATGAATTGTCTTCCAAAACCAGGCCCTCCCTTTGCAACCATTAGCATCGCATATTGTGAAAACTGTTCCCTCGTTATCTCCTTTTAGATCGCGACTCCTATAGTACATTCGACCTTCGTTGACAAACTTTCTGTTTCCATGTTCTGAGTTAAAAGCGTGTGGCTTTGCAAGAATAGAGTTCATCTGGAACAACAAGTGCACTAGAATATGGCTGTGAAAATAACAAGAAAAAAATAGAAGAAAAAAGTCATTCATAGACAGAACCTTGATGAAAAAGCAGGAATAGAGTAATGTCGGCAAAAAATTGTCCGCGAAAAATTGGTGGGTAAAAATTGACCGATACCGTCATTTTCAGCAAATTTGTAACCCTTTTTGACAATTTAAATATTAATTTTTTTAACACGCCCCGGCCTGACTGCAAGACCAGCACATTCTAGTGCAGAATTTTACGGAGAATCTGAATCTGCAAACCGTTTTTCAAAAAAGGCAGTTTGGCTCGAGACTGTCACCAATTTGTGAATAGCGTCAAATGTGACTCGGGTATGTTCATAAAATCAGATGGTACTCAAATATTTGAAAACGTAAAACTTGTTTCTCGCTAAACCAACCTGAAACAAGTTTTACGTTTTACAATATTTCTTAGTTTTTTTGAAACTGATGCTTAACATTCTGAAAAGTTTCAAAGCACTTTTTGGTACAGTTTTGTTTGTTCTTTCATTTGGTATGTGGGTTTTGCTGAACAAACGGCTCTATCACACCTAATTTTGCATGTTTAAGCAAAAAAAACCTTTTTGAAGAATGACCCAATTGTTTCTTTAGGCCGAAAATTTCACATTTCATCGTCATAAACAACTAAACAATATGTTATTAGAAAGCTTAGTTTCTGCTTTTTCTAACAAGCTATTGCAGTCATGCATGTGTATATAAAATATTTGAGTACCATCTGATTTTATGAACACACCCAAATCACATTTCACGCTATTCAGAAATCGGTCGGAGGATCGAGCCAATGGTCTTTTTTGAAAAACGGCTTGCAGGTTCGGATTCTCCGCAAAATTCTGCACCAGAATGTGCTGGTCTTACAGTCAGGACTCTCCGTGTTAAAGAACCAAAGTGGCATGTGCAGAATTTGAATTGGTGGGGGACACTTCTCTTTCGTCTAGAACTATACTCTTTTTAATCACTTTCAAACGAGTCAAAAGAGTACAATGAGAGACGAAAGAGAACTGTCCGCCGCCAACTCAAATTTAGCACACGCCGCTGCGTCCAAAAACCACGTTCCTTTAAATGCTGGGGTTGTAACTCAAAATTTTCAATTAAAGTATATTTTGCAAAAAAGTCAATTTGTTCATTTTTTGTCAAAAAGTGCCATTTTATGCAGCGCTAATGGAGTTTGGAACGTGAAAATTAACAATTTTTACGTAAAAGTTCAAAATGCATTGAATTTATTGTATGAAATTTGCTTGTACACTAAATATAGTTGTTTTCAGTCAAATCAACTGGAGCATTTGTCCAGACTTTTGACGTATGCTGTTGGGGTTGACTTCCTTTATCAAACGTATGTTTGCTTGTTCCCCCTACTCTGAAAGCAGTCAATAATTCCAATGTTTCAGTGAAAACATGGACCTGTTATGTCTAAAGATCTGCATGGGCACCTACAGCCAGTGGAGCCAAAAGCCACACATTCGCATGTTCCGACATGTAACCAAGTTCAGACAGTGGACTGATGCAGACTCACTCGGGGAACGGTACTTCCAACAATTCTCTGGTCGCAGTCGACAAAAGCAATGCAGAAGACCCTCGTCGTTACTCACTCTTTACTGACTTAACTAGTACTTTTACTAGTACTAGTACTTTTTATTGTCTTAAGTGAAAACACACACAAACATGCCTTAAACCGACTAGTTAGTGCCACTTTCTATATATCTGCAACGGTGTATTAGTTAAACATGCTAAATTTAATTAGATTTTTTAGAAATCAACTTTGTATTCCAATCAAATGTTGGTACTTGTTCGGTTGGGGGGCCCCTGATATTTTTGACCAAATAATTTTTATTTCTGTTTGAATTCAAACTCATAATCGCTTTGTTTTCCTAGGCCACGACACCATAAATAAGAGAACTTGATATGCTAAAGATTTTAGATAAAAATCTTTCCAAAAATTTGAAATATATCCCACTTCCTTAAAAAACAGTTGGCTTTGCTCGAACCACGTTCCAACCAAGTATCCCTTCTTTTTACGACAAGCTTTCTTTGTGCACTGCCATTTTCCATATGTGCGACCTGATTCAGGCTTCTGAAGATGCATAACATTGCCACAATCGCAAGTTCGAGATGAATGTAGAAGGCCAAGCTTTTGTAGCCATCCAATAAACTGATCCTCTGGCAAAAATAGCTTTGCATACAGTTTGTCCAAGTTGAAACTTTTAAGCTCGTCCATTATCTAACACAATACTCAATAAAATCAAAGTTCAAAAAATAAGGAACTTGTGCTACGAAAAAAGTGGCCGTTAGACCACAAGTGAAATTTTGTAAAGGGGCCCCCCAACCGAACAAGTGCCCAAATGTTTATAGGTTTCAACAGCTAACCATGATGACTAGGGTTGTCGAGTAGTCGAAATTTTCGAGTACTCGACTCGATATTCGAAACTCGAAAAATTTGGAATAATACTCGAAATGACTCGATTTCGAGTACTCGACAACCCCAATGATGAGTGTTGTTGCCTGATTCAGTTAATGCACAGAACTTTTGTTAATCGGCAAGCTCAATGTTGCATTCACTATATTGTTATTGTTAAAATTGAAACTTCTAATCTTTTCCTATATGTGTCACCTATGCTGTTAGTCTGAATTTTTTGTTGCGAAATTTAATTTTGTTGTTGTTGGAATAGCTCAATTTGCTTGTTAGTGGTATGTGTGTGCAACTGTATTTATGGCAGTTGTAGCACTGTCTGCTTTGCTCCTCGATTTGCATTAATACTTGCTGTTTTTATTATTATTGTTGTTGTTAATATAGCAGTGGACAAAGAAGTAGTATAGTAGCAACATAGTAATACAGTGATTTAACACAACTGACCAAAATGACCTGCTTGTTGAAAATCAACAATATACTTGAGTTCTTAACGCAAATCCTTCTCGCAAATGACCATAACTGTTTTCTCCAATGAAAAACTTTGCAGTGGGTCACCCACTGTGGGTGTCCTTAGCTAAGATATAGAGATACAAAATGATCTATTGATAAAGCAGACTTTTAAACTTTTAAAAATGTTGATGAAATCGCGCAGCTGCCCTCGGAACCGCCCCAAGAGTGCGCGCATCCAGAGTGCACATACACTCAATTTTTATACACAATTCTTAGTAGGGTGGTGCGGTTACGGTTAATTTATCACTACCCGGTTTTCGGTTACGGTTTTTTAGTTTCCCTTCGGTCGGTTAACCGGAAAAAACTAGGTTTCGGTTAACCGCATTTTGTCGTACCCGGTTTTCGGTTTCGGTTAATTGGGCAAAAACTGGTCCGGTTCGGTTAACCGACCGTGCACCACCCTAATTCTTAGATATCAAGAGCTCATTTTGCAGCCGCGATCATTAGCAACAAAATTATTTCAACTTAATTATTTCAACAAAGTTCTTCAATAAATGGCAAAAAAAATTATGGCCATTTCCGCGTGGAGGAGCAAAAAATTATTTTAATTGCGAACGCAGAAGCTGTGCATCCTACTAGCCACTCGGACTATGTTTCATTTTAATTAGCAAATTTTACAACTTTGGTCAAAGTTGTTTGCTTCTGCTAGCTTTTTCTCAGTAGTTTTTCAAATTTAACTCTTGTGTCTCGTTTTGAAAAATTGGAAAAAAATGTTATTCTAAAAATTTGAAAACCCATTAAAACGGTCAAAAAAGTATCAGCTTAGTGACATCCAAGCGAAAAGTTCGTAATTAAAAAAAACTTGCAATTGTAAAAAAAGTTTATTATATCGAGTGGTGCGTGTCTTTCTCACAAAAATGTTGCCATTCACAAAAGCAACCCAAAAAAATCGGAATTCTTGCGATTTTTCGAACTAGACTAACTAAAGACCACTGGCAATAGATTTAAAAATGGAGGTAAAAAGTTTCGGACACTAGGCAACTTCGGGGTTAATTATATCAAGCGTCGATTTTTACTAAAAATATTAGTAAAGTATGTGTTTTTGCTCAGCTAGAACAGAGCTCTATGGCAAATAAACGGGTAGTGGTGATAGTACAATTCAACAATCGAGCAAATTATTTTTCTCCCACTATACCTTCCTGTTTGTAGCAACCAATTACTGATTTATTTTGCAGGCTATTTCTCGGGTTTTGTTTTCAGCCAATAAAGAATGTGATTATGGAAGTTGCCTTTTGTTAATTTACTATTACAAACCAACCAGCCAAATTGTTCCAAAATGCACACCAATCATGAAAAAGTCAGCTTAACTTGAGCCAGGCATTAACCGCCCCCATTTTAAACTCAAAGTCGATTTATTTTTGCTTTATTCTCGATGCAGTCATATGATCGAGGGAAAGGAAGGTTAGAGTGGAAGTGCCAGTGGCAGCAACAGCTTGTGTTCCACAGCCAACTACCTGTTGCTGCTGGTCCATTGATTGAGCAGCAGCTGTTGCCGACTTTTCTAGAGCCTCTAGTGTTCTTCTTCTGCTTCTTGTTGTTATTGTTTTTTGGCGAGGAACTAAAGAGATTGGCTTGATGCAGCAGGACTTTGTGGATGTTGATCACTGCTGACGCTAACAAGTGGTCGGAATTAGTGTTTTTGTGTGTGTGGCATTAAATCTATATAGTAGCAGCTAGTTTAGTTGAGTGCAGTTTCAGAGTGTGTCAGTGCCGAATGCCAAACGCAGTGAGTGTTAGCCCAGCACATGTGGTAGGTAATGTTGCATGCGGTTCTATAAACTATTGTTGGACTGTTGTAGGACAAGGTAGTGGTCAACGGTGTGGACTTGCTCAATAGGAAGGACTTGTCAAACTCCCAAAACCGAGAATTACAACGCTACATTGATGAAAATGCACATCTTCTAGGATTTTTGGACAAGGAAAAAGGTTAATTAGTTGTTCTATTTGTAGCTTGTGCATGAAAAAGGGCTCCGAAGTCGGATTTATAGTTTTCCTTGCATATTTTCGGAAAATACACACATATGTTTAACAATTTTCGTCAAAATTTAACAAAACATGCTGAAAGAATCACAAAAAAGTTTTAGGCAATGTTAGAAAGAAATATTTGTTGACCCTAAAATGTGACCTTGATCCCGCAAGGCAATTTTAAAAAAAAAGTTTTGGCAAAAATGCTCTAAACATCGTGGAAACACTGTAGAAAAAATTTAGACAATTATTGGAAAAAAAATTTAAAGTAGTTGGTCTCCTTGTGGTTTTAGCCAAATGTGCGACAAAAAGAAGTTTTTTTGTGGCAGAAGTAGATTTTCGGTAGTAAAAGTATTTCGCCCCAAAAAGGGGGTACAAGCCGTTTGATCGCCACAAATTGTAGTTTAAATTCTATTTTAGTTCACCATAGGCGTGAGTTCCTTTGAACGTCTAAATTGAACGTCGATCAATTTCGTGGCGATCAAACGGCTTGTACCCAAAAAGGTACTTATTCCGTTTGTAACCCCTGCAGGTCAACTATTTTTTCAAGTTTTAATGCATTTAATACAGGGTATCGTTACGTACTTTTTAAAAACAATTGTACTTTTTTGGAACCCGAAATCTTTTTTATTTCTGAGGTTTTACGTCAAAATCTTTTTTTTCGGTGCTCAAAAATGAATAAGCACTGGATAACTAGTCATTTTTGACGAAAAAAATGACCCAATTGTACTTTTTTTTTGGCCAGATATACTTTTTAAAAAAAATTTGAGTCCGCAACCTTGATTTAATACCATTTTATCTGTAATTTTTGCAAATTTAAGTCAATTGACTATTCATAAAGATTCTGGTTTTATATAAAAACATCTATTCATGTCTCTCTCTTCCTCGGATAAACGTAAAAGATACATTTTTATTTTTTTCGACTTACAGTTAACTCCCTCATTAAGAAAACTCCACAGAACTGGCCCTAAATTAAGTATGTGAGCGGATTACTGGGTTTATGGCTATCATTTGCAAAAATTGTAAATAAAATGACATTAAATAAACAAAAAATTGAAAATTGACCTTTAGGGCCCCTTTTTCGTGGTCACTTTTACCCCACAGCGTGTCAAACCCTTATATGTTGGCCAGTGTGTATTGGCGTTGTGTTTTGGAATTTTTTTTGCTAAATACTCGAATTTTTTTATATTTTTGCAAATTTTTGATTTCTATTACATGGCAGATGATTTTTAATGATTGTCGTCATCAATAATTAAAGTTTCGTCTAGTGTAAAACGATCCGTGGCTCGAATTTCATCGAAAACAGCATTAGTGCCAGTGTTTTTTAGTGTTCAATTATAATTTGTTTTTCTGCAGAATTTGTTAACTTTTCAGTGGCTTTTCTTTTCTTGCCTGTTTCTGCATCTTTTTCGTGGTCACTTTTACCAAAAAAATCCCAAAAATTTAGTGAAATCTCTATATAGTATTTGGCATGTGTCCGTCCTACTTTTTAATGGACATTTTGACCACATTCAGGCCATTTTTGCTTATTTTTCCGATTATTTTCGGCAATGTCTCGACGGAACCCCAAACTTCAGACAATTCAGCGTCTTTTTATGCCGAGACCCAGGAAAATGTCTTCGAAAAAGAAAAACTTTTGTGGTCCCTCAAAATTGGAGTTGGAGGATTTTGGGGTAGGCCTGGAGGATGGTTTTTCTGCTTCCAACGATGGCCATTTTTGCGATGTCTCGAAAAGAACGTAGACGTAGATAGACGCGTAGTTTTTCACGATGAATGCACTATCGAAATTTCGAAATACTATAGAGGCGCCGATAGGCGCCTGTGGTCCCTTGTTCTGTAATAATACGGTAGTAAGATTTTGTCGAAAAATGGATATGCGGTTTAAAAGGCTAGGAATTTTGTCAGGAAGCTAAACAAGTTTAATTTCAAAACACCAATCGAAAGCCCAGACAAATGACTACAATTTGTATAGACTCACTTTTTTTCTATAGAATTTTGAGGGAGATATGGGTAAAAGCAGTCTGCCAATGAATATCTAAGCATAGTGATTCAAAACAAAATTAGCGAATTGCACACAATTTGTATGTACAATGAAGAAAATAAAAACATAGGAAGACAAAGCTGGAACTCAGCTTTCGATTGATACAATATGCTTAAAATCAAACATTAAAAATTTGATTGAAAAAAATGAAAGAATTGAAATCCAACAATTATCGCATGGTTCGGCACGAAAATAAAACAAACTGAACTTGCAGTTGACGCTTGACACGATGTGGCCCCTGGAGGCTATTTTGATCGGCAACGGTGCCAAAATGTTGAAAGTGAGGTCTTTTTAGTCATTTCCGGCGCCGAACCGGTGCGAACATTTTGCCATTCCCAAACCATGAATAGAAAAAAACTTACCAAAAACTACACCACCTAGCACAAAAAAGACCAGAATTCCCTTTTTTGACGCTTTAGTAGGTAAAACATGTTTTTAGGTGGCGATTGACACTTTTCAGAGAAATTATTTTGTCGCTGCCGAAAATTGGCTTCGGCACCGGTGCCGACAATTGGATCCGACACGGTGCTGGTGCCCGGCACCTCTTGCTAGCATCTTCTAGGAAGCACACAACAAAAACAAAAGTGGTAGGGAGTGGTAAAGCGGTATGGAAAAACAGGAAATTAGGTAATTTCCCGTCCATTGTTAAAGTGACACAAATGATTTGAATTGGTGGCATCTCTGCCGATGCAGATTTTGAAGCAGAGCAGATTTTGAATAAAAATTTACAACACTGGTCCCAACTTGAATTGTTGCAATTTAATTAGTCGCAGTTTCAAATATCGCTATCCTATGGCTGGCCGAAATTGCGACCGAAATTTGAGCAGGGCAAACTTCTATGCTCTTTATGTATGAAAAAAAGTACCCGGTTTTATTACCCAGTGTTTTATATGTTCTTAAGATTACTATAAGAATTACGGAAAAAATTGTAGAAGAAGCAGTAGCAAGCAAAGAAAATGTCCACTCCAACTACAACTCTTACTCCCTAGACAGCTCCAGATACACTTCTTCAGCAGGCAGAGACTACGATCCTCGATCCACCCACTCACTCGGCAGGGTGCACAGTCCTGCTGTTTCTGATTATGGAGGCAAAAGGTGGGGGCATGCAAGCCAGAATATTGTTCTGCCTTTACTTTTATATAAATAAAAAAGCAGTTTTTAGGAAAGGGGTGAGTTGGTCGGATGGAGTGCAGAAAAAGGATCCTCGAGCACGTTCTCACTCACCTAAGCGAGGATCGGTTAGTTTTCTTTTCTTGCAAAATTGTAATATGTTGCAAAAGCGGACCTAATTGTCAACTAGTGCATTCTGTACATAAAAACGACTATTTTAAAGAGGCATGCTTGCCTACTATGCAATTTAGGGCTTTATATGCATTGCGACTGAGTCATAAAATTGGAGTATTTCCTCCACTAATCCCCACCTTTATATGACAGCTTCTTTTATGCAGTAGGCCCCCGTTAACAAAAAATATGTTGCGTACCTTATTGTAAAGTAGTCTACTTTGGTCCCTCAAGTCAAAGCGTCAAACTTTGGTAAACGGCTATTTCTAAAAGGACAACAGTAAAAGTTGGCCATAAAATACTGAATTTTGGCCATAAGCTCGGGTTGGCATAAATTTATCCAAATAGTTAAATTTATGGCCAACCCGGGTTTATAGCCGAAACAAAAAATATTGCTTTGGTCCCCCAAACTGATTTTTTTCGAAAAATTTCCTTTTTTCTCAAATTTCTCATTTCTTCTTTTTAAAGTTCCACATTTATCTACAGACTTTCCTTTAATAAAAATCACGTCGATATTTAAAATTATTGTGTTATTTTCAATAATAAACACTTTCTAAAATGTAGTGAAAATTTGCAAAAATATAGTTCTATATTAGCTCTGCCCTTGGCTCCGAGCGCTACTGCTCCGAGCCAAGAGCCAGAGCAGGAGCCAAAATTTTGGGCAGCACATCACTGGATGTAACTAGCACAATAGAAACTATTAAATGTAAAAGCAGGTAATTTTAATGCGGATTTAACATTTTATCATAGGTAAAATCATATAAGAACAAATGTCTATTTCAAGGAAAACCACAACAACAGCAGTGTTTATGGGAATGGAGCAGGAGACCATGCTGGATTAAGTGACGGTGTGAATAACCCGCATCACTACCTCAGCAGCCCACATCCTCGTTTCTACAGTCCAGCCTACAGCACTTCTGACAAAAGAAGGGTTGGTAGGTTAGCTAGATAATTAGTGTAATAGCTTTATATGCAGACACCATTTGACTATGACCAGCAGTCACACACTGGTGGTGCCGACAGTCCTTGGGGCGACAACTGGAGCAGGGCTAGCAAAGAGAGCTTTGGAAGAGGGGGAGCAGGTGGGGACTCTGACTCAGTGAGCGGATGGAAGGGATTCCCCAAGAGTGACATCTCCGCATATTCCACTCTCGATAAAAAGCCGGTTTGTGCTCACAAAAACTTTATAATATTATTTAAAAATATATTTTTTAAACGTTTTCGTAATTTTTTAAAGCAGAACATTAATACGAAGGATTTGCTCTTTCGAATGAGTGTATGTGAGCCGCGATCTGTTCGCAAAAAAAAAGGAGACGACTAGCGTCTGGAGACGACTACAAGGAGACGACTAGCGTCTCCCTTTTAGCGCCCAACACACAGAACCACCATTTTCTGACCACGCAAATTTTCCCTTAAAGCCGACCAAGAGCATGTCATAGCTGTGTATAACTGCTTAATGCTCAGTCAAAACCTCTAGGGAAATTCAAGAGCTACAAGATAGGCGAGAAATCAGCACAGAAATTCAACAAAAGTCACTTAGAAATTACAGGAGAAGAGGCAAGACCCGCTGTTTTCCTGATATTGAAATTTGAAGCATACCTGGTTTGTCATATTCCTGGCCGACTTTCTAAAGAAGAAGAAAGATCCTGGCAGTCATTTCGACATATTGTAGTCATATATGTGTTCCAGAGTTATGTGGTGTCTGCTTCTCGGAGATTGTCCACTTTCCTCGAAATAGTCGAGTGCGGGAAATCGGTTATTGGGTCACTTCATCATATCCGATCACCCATATTCCTATATACGAAAATGATCCAAGTGAAAAACTGCACCAGATCGATCGCTTGTCCCGGTCAGCCGTTCTCATGTTAAGTTGAGTGTAGGGTATTCCTCAATTTGAAAAACCATGGTTTTTGCGCGCAGCAGCATGTGCAAAATTTGAATTGGCGGGGGGAAAGTTCTCATTTGTCTAGAACTGTACTCCTTTGAGTTGTTTGCAGTGACCCAAAAGAATACAGGGTGCTCAACCAAAATCTGAAAAGTGCAATCGGTAGAGGGAGTTAAGAAATATAATAGCAAAATATTTACTCTAGGCTGAGATACAGGTCTTCAAAGTCAAGGGGCCGCCTTATTAGAGGAAATATGGTACCATGAAACCAACCATTTTCTGGCCATGCACATACTCTTTTAGTGTGAATTACCTTGCGGGACCAAGGCAAAAAGTCAAATTTCAGCAAAAAAAATTATTTTCATAAATGCTATTCCCCCTCCTAAAAACGTGTTTTCTACACGTTAAAAGCTGTAAAACATCAAAAAACATCATCTTGGGTCATTTTGGGTAGACTGCTTTTAATGCACTCCGGCCATTATCCCAACCCAACTCAAATTTTCTGCGTGCAAAAATCATTGTCCTTCAAAATGATGAGTCATGACAACAGAAGAAATAGTTTCGGCCTTATTAACTTTCGGTTCTATACGATATAATGGTTTAGTAAATTTTCTAGGCTACTTACGTTTTTTAGTTATTTTCTTTTTGAGCAAGCTGAATCCTTTAGTAAAAAATAGACCACCGTAAATTAGGAGAAAATATGTGCGCTAAAACTGCGAAAAAGAGAACACTGAAAATTGAGAGGTTTACAATAAATCACTAAATTCATTAGCAGCTGAAATTCCACGCAACAGCTTAATTAATCTGGTAAATTTAGTTTTATGGGTGGTCACTTGAGCTTTTAACACTCGGAACCCCGAGCGGCACTTTTGCCTCGTTGGACTTAGAATTTTACGCTGAACACGATGATGTTTTTGGTTTCTGAAATTTTTGTCAAAAAAGTTTCGCCTTCTGAAATTTTGAAGTTTTTTAGGTTATTGCCTTTGCACGAAAGTACGAAAAATGGTTATAACTTTTTATATACTGAAGATTTTTCCAAGCTGTAAAATGCATCTTGTAATTTGTCTTAACTGCAGTGCAAACTGACAATTTACAAAATTAAACACCGGATTCGTGTGCAGCATGATCGATTCGCTTGAAAAAATGCTCTTACAATTAATAGCTCAGTGTCAAATATCGAATTCTTTTCAAGACAAAATTTATTTAAACTTCAAAAAAAATCGAATATTCAAATAACTTTTGTCTTGAGAGGGATTCGATATTTGACACTGAGCTATTTATTTTAAAAATGAGCATGGCTTAAAAATCTATTTTTTACTAGTGCCGCATAAAATCTTATATTGTATTTTCTCAATTGCCGGCTTTTGCTTATCCAAAACTTTTAAGCAGTGAGTGCTTTGGATGCACCCTGTTTGGTATTTAGCAAAAATATAAAGTTGCTTGTATGAATCGCAGGATGACTACAATCGCTACGAGACGTATCGACACAGAGAGCAGCAAATGCGCAGAAGTCAGGATAGGGATGATGCTATTAAATTCTCTGGTTTTGGAGATCACCGTGTCTCAGGAGTGGCCGAAATAAAGCCTAAGCCATGGACTGGTGGAGAGGTATATATATATACCGTATTTCCTCTGATTAGCCCCTCCCCCTTATTTAAAATTGTGTTTTTGGCATTGTGTTTTTGACCCACTTTTTTATCACTTCTCTCAGCTAAGTTACCAACTTTTTTAAAGCTCATTTCACTAGCTACAAAATAGGTGGTAACTTGCCTGAGAGAAGTGATCGAAAAGTGGGTCAAAAACATGATGCCAGGAGCACGATTTTGAATCAGGAGAGCGCTAATTAGAGGAAATACGTTATATATTATTGTATAACCATTCTATGCTAAGCACTTTGATTCAGGTGGTCACTGACCCAAACATAATGTACAAGTCGCTGAAGCCCCGTCGGCTGTTCTACTCGCCTATCGGAGATGGGTGTGTGGCTGCGGATGGGATTGAGTTAAAAAGAGGGCCTCCTGACCTCACTCCAAAAGTTAGTGTCAGGCATGAGAGAATTGTAGAGAAAGGCTCTCCTGGCCAGGCTGGCAGACGTGTCTATGAGCATGTATGGGATGATGGTCCGCTAAATATTTTGTTTTTGACTTATCAAAACAAAAAAATTCAGGTAGTGGACGTAGAGGAGATGATAACGCCAATGACTTTGGACCCATTTACACTCCACTCAATGGTTTAGGACCTAGAGATGGTAAGGATGAACGGGGGAATCCCAATGGTGATGGGGATGCAGGGGCTAAGAAAAGGCCAGGACGAGGAAGTGGAGATGGCAACAGTCCAGCAAGGTTACCTCCCTATGGAGGCAGTGATGACGGACTGGGTGGCGGTGCAGGAGGACCAACTTTGCGTCCAAATAGTGGTAACATTTTTTTTATACAACCTTGCCAGACACCACAATTATTTATCCAATTTCAAGCATGGCATAGAAGTTAGTACATTAAATTTACTGTATATTAAATTTTTAGCACAGAGTATTGGAACAGATGGGCAGCCGCGAGAGGGTTGGACTAAAACATTCATAGTAAATCCGAGAGAACTAATTTCACAATATGCATCTGAAACACCAACCAACATATTCGACTTAGAAGATCATACCCCAAAAACCTACACCACCTACAAAGAAGTCATCTCAGAAATAGAAGACTAAACAGCAGTCAAAAATGTTATGCAAACGCACTACAAATCTGCACACCATTTATTTGTAGCTCTTTACCAATTATTTGAAATTCATTAATTTGTTTGATTCGTATAGCAAAAAGAAAAACAGCTTAAATAAAAATTATAATTTCCTACATTTGTCTCGCATAGCCGATTTCCGAAAACGTGAGACGCTGGATATAACGGACACGTAGGGACCGACATTTTTGTACGTTATACAGAGCGTCGATTTAGGTCATGCTAACTCTAGCCATATCAGCTAAATTTTTCGTCCGCTGAGCAGAGGTCCGTTATATTCCTGCAACTGTTCTAATTCTTTTTGCAGCTGATTACATGTTTTTGTATCTGATTCAAAAAATAAATAAGTCAGCTGCAAAAAAAGTAAAATCAGCTGAAAAAAGATGCGGGCAGAGTATTGCCACAGTAAACGTCGTGAATAATTATGAATAACCATTGTTGGGGCATGGCTTTCACGCAGATAATTTGGCCAGCCAGAAGATTAGTAACGGAATGAAAAAGCGAAAATTTCGATTCTCTTTTCTAACCCCTTTTTTGATTCACAAATCCTGCAAAAAAAACAAAGCTGAGACGACCCATTATTATTTATTGTTACTGCAATAAACATGGCCTTACAAGGCAATTACATCTTTACCACATGAACAATTGGTGTACACGTAGTTTCACGCGATTTTATTCATTCTTATTACGACCATCCTCGGTAGTCACCTCTATGCCAGTCTAAAAGTTACTGATTTAATGAAAGCTTTACATATGGCTGTGATTACGATTTCAGTTGGGATGTCGGTGTTGTCTTGTTTCTTCGCGTTCCGAGGAGCCATGAATCCGACTAGATGATTATATTAACTAGCTTCAAATAGATAAAACACAAAAAACATACGTCGTTTTAGCTCTTTAGGATTGCCATACTTGTAGAGTTCCAATTCGTCCATTCTCTTCTTGGGAGCTCTCTTTCGCGGCATGACATCATCCCCTTTGTTCAACTTTCTGCGTTGATTGGTTAAAGGAGTTGCTGGAGGAGCAGGAGATGTATGACCAGCCGGGGAAGCGTCAGCAGAACCCGAAATACCAGTATTATTTCCTTCAACACCAAACATTTCTTTGTTTCGAGACGAAGACGATGATTTGGGTTCCTTATTCTTCTCCAGGCCTTGGTCAACTAAAATAGGCTAAGGAAACCAAGGATACATTGCAAGTTGCAACAACAACACTGACGTCCATTCAGTAGCGATTGATCTGCAGCCTTAGCAAGATCACGTTCGTCTTCCTTTTTATGCTCCTTAGATTTCATCTTCTTTCGCTGTAGAAGAAAAGAATTCGAATCCACCTAAAACTTAGAGATATACACAGGTCAACACATGGGCATTAATCTGCGTATTATAAAACACCTCTTTTTTTATTTAACACTCCTGAATTAATTTGTCGTGTACAAGTATGTGAATAGCAGAAATAAGGTTAACTAAAGTGGCATGCCATGCATTAGAAGAAAATAAAAGCAAGGACCAGCAATGCTTTAGCAATCTTTCTAGAATTTTTGTTCTCATCTAGATTTTTAAAGTTTTCTGCCTAATTCTGCTCCATACCTAAAAACAACCGAACAATCAGGGAAGCATCTTAATCATAGATGTGTACCATTCCCTGCTTGTATAAAGCTCATATAGTTGCATGCACGTGCACCACACGGAGAAAAGACGGGGATCAGCAGTTCTTTTCTTTCTCGACAAACTTTTACAAGCGTTCTTATCTAGATTTTTTAAGTCTTCTGTCTAATTTTTAAAAGTATTATAAAGTCATCAATATCATATTTGACGCAAAACAATCGAAAAGAAGAACGATTCAAAAAAATTTGCTGGTCTCTGTCTTAACTTTTCAAAACGCACGGGCATGCATCTTTAAAAGAGATAAAACAAAGAAACTACAGGGTGGGGCAACTTTTTCTCATGAAGGAATTTCGTTCATACCTTTTTTATTTGTCATGATTTTGACACGATCTTTTTTTATTCGAAAGCTGACACTCTAGGCAACCGAATGACACCAAACTTGTCGTTATTAAAAATGGGACTCAATAAAATGTTTATTTTTCTTTTTTTAGTCATGGTCTACACTGCTCAAGAGAAGGCAAAGTGCGTCGAAATGTTCATCGAAGAGGGCAAAAGCATCGCTGCATTTGGCATCGGAGGGAACTCGGAAGAAATGTGAAGGTGCCCGATCACAAGAGCATCTTCGATTGGTTCAAAGAAGAAGGCAGCTATTCGCCTGACTTGACTCTGTGCGACATCTTTCTGTGGGGATGGATAAAGAGCCAGGTCTACACAGCGCCATTCGCTGACATGGCCGAACTCCGAACAAGAATTGAGCGTGCCTTCATCAGCCTACCGCTAGAAATGGTCAACAGAGCAATCGGAGCATACCAAAGCCGCCTTGAATACTGCCTTGAAGTGCATGGGAAAAGCACCGAGCAAGAATATTAGTGAAAATGTGTTGTTGTTATTGTCTGCGATTGTTGTGTGATGCTCAAAAAAAGAGTTCTCTGCAAGTTTGGTGTCATTCGGTTGCTTAGAGTGTCAGCTTTCGAATAAAAAACATCGTGTCAAAATCATGAAAAATAAAAAGAAATATGGCCAAAATTCCTTCATGTAATACTCCCCTCATTCATAGTAAAATAAATTTAGAAAGGGGGTTTGAGTGGTCTTGTACAACACCTGACCAAATAAAAAATTGTACCTTTTTTGCAGCGTTGATATTTTTTCTCTGTCTTTTGCGGTTTGAAGAAGAAGATTCTTTTTGGGGTGCGGCTGACGTCTCTGAAGAAAAATTAAAAAATGATTTATTGGCAGAAAGAGAAACATACTTTGTCCCTGTTGCTGCAGCAAAGCACGACGCTTCTTTTTTTCTTCTTCGAAAAGGGCTCGCTCATCCAGGCGTTTCTTTACGCGCTTTCCTTGTGCCGGTGGATTAATTTCTTCCTTCTTCAGAGGCATCGTATTGGAGTCAGTACCCTGGTTCATGTCCGACTGCTCCTCCTCTGGATCTTTGTACTCATCTAGAGTCTTTTTCATTTCTCGTGCCTCCTTCTGTGTCTAAACACGCGTATAAATTGTACGCTTTGCATGAAAAAGAATACCACATAAAAGCCCTCCTTTATGCCCTTGATGATGCTATTTCTTCTGTTTTGACGCCTAATCACCTCATCTGCTTCTACACGCTTGCTGCTCACATCTTCATCGCTTTCGCTGCTGAATGGCTTACTTTCACTTTCTCCTTGCTGAGTTTCCAGCTCTTGCTTGAGATGATCTTTGGAATTGGCGTACACCTTTGCCATTTCTGCGTCATTTTTCAGGGCCACTCTGTCCTGAGGTAGCGGTTCGTTGGAATTGCGCATCTTCGGGCGGACGTCTGGCTTCGCTACTTGCTTTATGACAGCTGCTCCTTTCGTTTTTCTCTTTGACTTGTCTTTCTTCCCCTTCTCGACGTTCTCAAAATTGAAAAATAGTTATGCAAGCACTAGCTAGAAAAATACCTTTTTCATGCAATCTGATCCTTGCTTGGGAGCGGCTGGATGATGCTTTTCCGACTTCTTGCGCTGCTCTTTTGGATCAACTAATGCGAAAACAAACGTAAATGACAAACGACAGCAGGTAAGAAATACCTTTCTTTTTTGTGACAGCAGCGGCTTGGTTTTGTTTTTTCTAAAGATAAGGTAAATAACTTAATCTGAAGTTATACTCATAAACTGTATTACTTTGCATGCACATGGCAACATCATAAAGACCACTGGAAGAAAAGTGCACACCGAACAACAGACTAAAGCCACCATTTATTCCTAAATTTGAGAAAAATAGAATCTAGAGCCTGAATGGAACACATACTATGGGTCCCATAATTTATGTGAGCTTATGGTCCTTGAGGTTTAGACTTCAAGGCCTGACTTGATGCTGTTCTTTTAATTAGTTGATTTTCAGATCCTTACTTGTTCTATTAGAAATTTCAGAAAAAAGATCTATGAAGAATGTGAGATTGAACCAATTTTCATAAACTTTTTGACTCGCGCTTTTTTGAATTACATCTTTATGGCTTACTAAGTTCATGCTTTTATATATTTTTTACTTAAAGGGGCATACCAGAGCGTTTCAAAAAGTTAAGGCGGAGACCAGCAAATTTTCTTAAATCATCCTATTTTTGATTCGTTTCGCATTAAATCTGATATAGATGACCTTATACTACTTTTGAAAGCTAGGCCGAAAACTTAAAAATCTAGATAAAACGCATGTAAAAAATTTGCGAGAAAAAAACTCCGCCTATTCTCCGAGTAATGCGCTGCTATGCCCCTTTGAAGCTTAACACGGGAAGGCCGGACTGTAAGAGCGGCAACTAAAAGACAACAACTTATAAAACCATATCGAACTGGCCATATCGAATTGGCCTCATATCGAAATGGCCTGTCTCCCGATTTTCACAGTCCACCGCCGCTTCACCACTGAGCCACCGATGCTATTGAATCGTCAGAATGATTTTCAATACTTATCACAAAGGGGTACTCAACAAATTTGCATTTCAAGATAATTCCTTTTTAAATTGACCTGGTATCCGCCTTCCAAAATATTCCCATCGGCGGCGAGCATGCCCTTTAATCGATAGAAAAAAAATTCAGCTACAAAACAGTGTAAAACATCTGAGATAAGAAAACGAAATATATGAAAAAAAGGTATGTATTAAGTGTTAAATGCAAAGTGTTAAGTGTTATTTTCGGAAACACTGGCTATAACTGGCACTTTTCGCAGACACTGTGCTTCGATTTTGTGACTACAGTCAACCCTCGATTTAACGTCACTCCGCTCGAGTTCGTTCCCACCTAGGGTCTGACACTTTTTTTATCCTAATTTTTAAAGCTTTTTGCAGTTGTCTTCGGTCAGTCTAGTCTGAAATATCGCAAGGCAGAGGGGCCCAAAATTCAAATTCATAATCAGTTCAACTTAAACAAAACGCCAGGAACTTTTCGAATGAATTTTTTTTTGTATATTTAAAAAATCTGAACTATTTACCAAAAACTTTAATTAAATTTTTGCGAGAAATATTATTTTGAAACTCTTACTACCCAGAACATTTTTACCTTATCGAAAACGAGAATAGAAATACTGTCAGATGAACGATGTGAAAGCATTTATTCAATAACAATGTCATGAGTATCAAAGAGACAATTTCGGATATATGATTCTTCCATGAGCCCTCAGGATCTTTTGTCTGACGCCAATTAATCAAATCTTCTCTCATCTTCGTTTACCTTTCGATGAAGAGATTCCACAGATTGCTCAGAGATTATGCCCCAAAATCTGTGACAGCGGACAAAGCCAACCACATGGGAGCACAACAGGTGAGCTTTCGAAGTGACAGAGACATCGGGGAATTCTGTCTGAATAATCATATTGAATGAGACAAAATATAATTTTGCTTACTCTAAACACTGAAAGAATGCTTGTCAGCTCTGATAATTGTTCCACTTCGGCACAATTCAAAAAAGCAGCCTTTGCAAGTCCTTGTGCCTGGCCCAACACAGTTAGCAACAATTTCTCCACAGCTGCATGTTTGCTATTCGCGACGATCACACCAGCAATCTGTTTTGGCCCATCTCCAGATAGTTACCTGAAAACCGGTCTCTGGCTATACGTAATTTTCAAATCATAAAGATTAAAATACCAGTAAACGATTGGTACCAGGCCTGTTTCTGAGCACCGAGACTCTTGAACACCTCTTCCAATTCTTTTTTACTAGCAAAGGCCTCTTTTTCGATCCAATCAATTACATTTGACACAACTTTAGAAGATGTGCATGAAGGTGGAATGACATTCTCAATTGGAATCTTGACAAGTGGGTGCTTTGCAATGGACAACGATTGTCGATGCAACACTGTCTTTTCAGCATTTGAGATTGATGAGCGACCATCTGTGTTTCGCTGATAGAGACTGAAGCATTTATCAATTGATGAGAGAGTTCTTCTCGAAAAAACGCTACCATCTTTGAATGCAGATTTCGGAGCTTCGCAGAGAACGCACGGATGAGTAGCCGACGAGCCAATGTGACCGTAGATTGAATCGAGAAAACTTTAAACTCTGTCACAAACCTTCAATAAATCTTTTAAAAGCTCGAATTCAAGTGACACATACCAGAACTTCACGCTCAGTTGTTCCAAGACTCAGCCGATGGAATTCCGAGTTGCTCAAAACCTGATGTAGATTTGCCATACCCAGCCGTCTCTGCAGCGTCTTAGCATCCCTCTTGAATTCACTCTTCATGATGGCTCATCTTTTTTCTTAGGTTCCACAAGCCGACAAAGCAGTGCCTTCTTGTCTTCTTTGTAGCTTGGCAATTAAGGAGCTTGTTAAATCCACTTGTACACTGATGCTCTTTCGGAGCGATGGCTTCTTTCCTGAATAAAATATAATAGATAGGAACATATAAGCAGTTAAAATACTGACTTGTCATTTCAGCGGCCCTGACACATTGACTTTTGCGCGCTTAAATTGTTCCACCTGATTGTGCTGCTTGCTTCCTCACGGCTGAAAGTTTGCTCTTGATATAGCTACTCAGCTGTTGCTCATCAGCTTGTTTCACTAAAACAAAAGAATTTTTTGAAAATACCGAAGAAAACAAGATGAAAGAGCTTACAGAGACGGATTTTTCCGGCTTTCTTAGCTTGCTCCTCGCCATCTTGTTGGCTTTATTTCTGTGCTCATCATATTCCCATCGTTTCTTGGCTGCAGCTGAACGAATTTCGGAGAGAGACCTCTATTTGGCTTAACGCACATTCGTCTGGTGGAGACCATCTTCAGCTCTAAAAACACTGAGTTTATTTTTGCATGAGGCACGCCAATTTTGCATTTTCAAAGTTTTTATACACCAAAAAGAAAGCCTACAATCTCTTCTACTGGAAAATCCAGACCAACTTTTTTAAAACCAGAATTTTTGCAACTATAGACAGTTTAAAGCAAAGAAGTGGCATTTTTCCGAATAAAAATAGGGGTTTTTTCATTTCCCATCTAACTTTGCATAAGACACCATATTTGCATTTTTGCATACATCCTTGGTACCCAAATGTAGCAAATTTACTCCTCTATCAAGCCCTCGGTTTTGTTTGAGAAATATATGACAAAAACACCAACTAGAATCTCAATTAAGTTAACCAGATAAAAAAAATTTTTGAACTTCTTTAACAGAAATCAATTGTCATTTTGAAATTCTGCAGGTTTCATGGGCAAGTGATGTCTTATTCAAAAGCCCTTGGTATGAGGAATTTTTCGGTCAACAGCATTTCACAAAAATTATAAAAATTATATCTGACATACAAAAACAGTCAGGGTCCAAAATTGACCATTTTTCCGAATTTTTTATTTGGCGCCAAATTCCGCTAATGATTATGAATTTGAATTTTGGGCCCCTGTGAAGGATTTAGATTTTGCTGATTGTTTTTGTGCATGACAACAGTTTTGCCGAAGAGTTTTGCCGACAAATTGGACCAGATCACTTTGTTCCACTATTTCTAATGATTTTGCTGTCAAACGCTAAAGGCACGTTCACAATGAGTGTCGACCAAAAATTTGAAATAAAGGGCATTTTTATGAAAGAAAAGACATTTGGTCAAAAAGTGCCATTTTATCCAGTGCTTATTAGGTTTTGATCACTGAAAATAAAAATTTTGACGTAAAATTTCAAAGATTTCTAGTCTCAAAGAAAGGACAAATCTTTAAAGAAAGGACATTTCCGAGCCATGCATACAAAACTTCATTTTACTATTATCAAACCATCTTCATCATGCCCGAATTAGTCCAAAAAACAGGTTATGGAACCAAAAAAGTAAAAAAAAATATAAGCAAAAAAAGGTAAAAAAGGTAAAAGGTAAAAAAAAGTTATGACAACAGATTCATAGGTAATTACGGCTCTAGGTAAATTGCCCTCTTCAAATTGCCCTCGGTAAATTGCCCTCGGTAAATTGCCCCTCCGGTAAATT
>JAMRYI010000722.1:0-81372 GCA_029231635.1 Ditylenchus weischeri | reverse complement strand
CGACCTGCTCATGACTCATAAAATAATAAATGGTCATACCTCACTAGACCCTCATATGTATTTTAATCTGATCCAATCGCAGCGAAGGCATCCCAACATAGTCGAGAAAATCCGAAACATGCACATCAAAAATGACTTTTTTCACCGCGTTATTTCTAGCTGGAGCGCTATACCAATTTATTTGCTTCGAATTTAAAGCCAAGCTATTTGTAATCGACCTCGACAAACCTGCTTAACCTAACTTGATGAAGAAACCCTTGAAACTTGAACTGTTAATGTGAAAAAATAGATATTATCATTAGTTTTATTATCCTAAAAATATTAAATCAATAGCATATTACTGGGGACGATTGACAATCTTTTTCAGTAGTCGGCCTATATACACTCCTCCAGCCAACATTGCAAGCAGGAATAACAGGCCAACCACTTCCCACCCACTGCAGAATCCGTCACCGAAATCGTCGAAGCAATTCGGGACTCGAGGTGGTGGCTGAGTAGCTGGAGCCATAGTAGTTGGCGAACTGGTCGTAGTCGGCCACACCAGCTCTGAAAAATGCAAACAAAAACCTGACTTGATCCACATCATCCCACAAAAATGACTTGTATAACATCAAACAAAAATTTACTCTTAAGTCCGTCCAGCTTTGACCGACTTTGGCAATTTAGGCATTTTTGGGATTAGTAAGCGCTAGAAAAAGATAATGTATTCAATACCAAAAAGATAAAACTATTGATCAATAAAGCTTCTACGCCTTGAAAAGCTAATACAGCTGAACTGTTCAAAAATGAACATCTCTTTGTATCTATCTATTTATTTTCTTGATGTCTTGGTTATGTACTTCCCTTCACCTCTGCTTGTCTTTTTTTTTGTTATGCCTTGTGCTCTTTTGTGCTTTATGTTTTGTTGTCTTCTCAGTTTATAGCCACTGCTGACTATTGCTGGCTACATGTCTACTTTAGGAATGTCAAAGTAACCACTATTGCCAACTCTATAACCCTGTTTGGTAACTGTAAGTGTAATTGTTCACCGTGTTTGCCAATTAAACAATAAATGAAATGAAATGAAAAATCACGATAAAACTGGTAACAATGTATCTAGCCCAAAAAAGTAGGATTGATTTTTGCTATACTGGAGAGAAAATGGCTGCTAGCCGTTAGACGCCCCCCCCCCACTTTTACAGCTAAAAGCCTTTGTGCAAAAAATTAAGTCTTTTTGGTATACTGTAAAAGTGGGGGCCTCTTCTCTCTTAGTTATACCAGAATTTTATGATGTCCGTGCGCAAAAGTATCGTATTGATTATCTAAAATATACTGTTTAAAGTCACTTCTATCATCAATATTCAAAGCTATTTTATTCTGTTCAATTGTACAAATTTGATGCTTTTTACTTCTGATTAGATACTGTTTTTTTCTTAACATTAGATTTTCAAATAAACATTTTTTTTGGTTCTTCATCAAAACGTGGTCTTTTTTCATATTAAAAAATCTTCTCACAAATTTGGAAACAGGAATATATTCTTCACGTTCAAGCAATTCTTCATCATCAATTTAAAATATTTTGTTTATAGTCAAAACTCAGTTTTGTAAAACTTTTGGCAGTTTTTCAATTTCACTATGAGGTAAAGTTTTGATCACTCTTTGTTCACAGATAGTTTGCAAAGATGGCACCATTTATAAGTGATAAAATTTTGGTAAACGTTTTATTATTATTTTTAATTATTTATAGCTGTATACAACTGTTCCATGCCTGGTCAATATTTGTAGAGAAATTCAAGAGCTACGAGATAGGCACAAAATCAGCACAAAAATTTAACAAAAACCTCAGAAATTACAGGAGAAAAGGTAAAACCAGCTGTTTTCCTGGTATTTAAATTTGAAGCATACCTGGTTTGGCTTGTTTCTGACCGAATTTCCAAAACATTTTTGGCTTAAAATATACCAAAAAACTAGCTCAGCAACAGAACTAGCTCAAAGACTCATAAGACAACAAGCAAATATAACAAAATATAAGTCAAAATAGTTTGACCCCAATACCCCAGAGAAAACCAAGGGCTTTTGGAAGAAAATTCAGGTGGTTGTGGCTTACTTTCGTAATATTCTCAAAATTTTATAAAGCATTTTCAGAAAATAAAAATATCACTGATAAAGCAAAAAAGAACTGCATCACATAGAAGTGTTAGATGAAGGTGGAGCTATGTTTTTTTCCTTTTTAAGGGGCTTCAAGAAGTATGCTGGCAGCCTGGTCATGGATGGACATTCCTGGTTTTATTTTATCGAAAATGTAATCTACGTAAAAAAACTGCATTAAAATAAACCAATGTAACAGGTGGTGATTTACGCGCTTAATTCAAAACACACTGTGGAATTTTAAATTCCAAAAAAATAAAAAGTATAATTTGAATGTTTTTTGTCTTGAGTGGAATTGAAGATTTACAGTGAGTTCTAACTAAAACAGCTGTTTTAGAAGCAAATCGACTATGCTGAGCATGAATCCGACAAGTAATCCAACGGTTATGCATACAAATGACGAAAAACCCACCAAGAATGATAAATTTCCTAATAGGACAAAGTCCTAAAATAGTACTATAGTCCTAAATAGGAATGTAAATAGGACTATAAATAGGACTGTTGTCGATAATAATAAAGAATGAAGAATAATAATAAAGAATGAAAGAAATAATAAAGAATGAATATCATGGTTTTGGGAGGGGTAGAGCGCAATTGAGTGGGAGGGGTAGAGCGCAATTGAGTGGGAGGGGTAGAGCGCAATTGAGTGGGAGGGGTACAGCGCAAGTGCTCCCTGTTGTCTTATTAGGAGTATGTCCTAGTAGGACTGTAGTCTTAAATAGGACATACTCCTAAAATAGGACTATACTACTATTAGGACCTTTTTGAGACTATTTTCGTCCTAAATTGTCCTTTTTAAGGCAAATAGGACCAAATTCTCATCCCTATGGCGACTGTCTGAATGGACTCAGCCGAGTATCTCTGCACTGTGGCCATGAGGAACTCAAAGAAGTCAAGAAGCGGATGAGTCGTCTAGAATCTCTTGTGCCTGTTATGTCTTCGCGCGTGTCTGTGTGTAATAGCTTCGGGAATAAATTATATGTGGTCACTCCTCCTAGTCCGGTGCTAATAAAGGCTGCAATGGTTTTAGAAATAAATAATTTATTAATAAAAATTTCAAATTTGCCTTGAAAAATTTATGAAATGAGTTCATAAAATTTCAGATTTTATAAAGACAATTTCAGAAATGAAATAGAAGAAACTGAAATCATTTGAGATTTCAATTTTTATCTACATTTCTAAAATTTGAAATGGATCATGAGCGAGGCCAATGGATTACACATAAAGTTTAAGCAATAGCTTTTTCAGCACATCAAATAAACTTAGTCAAAGTTTAATCACCTGTGTTATGTATGGTCGAAACAGTGTGCTTCTTTAAAAGAAACAAATTTCTATAAGACTTAACCACAGAAATTGTAATCAACGGATTTATGACTGGAATCCAATGCATCGGCACAGTCAAAAAAGTGGTAAAATAAGAAAAAGACTCAGATGAATCAGCTTGCATAATCGAAATATATATACATAAAAAGGTTAGAAATAATTCTACAATAGGCAAAACTGTCTAAAATAAAAATAAATTACTCAAAAATTTATTAAATTTTCAAACAATTACTTGAAAAAACAAAATAAAAGTAAGTTGTTTGTTGACTTCAGCCATTTTTTTGCTTCCACTTTCATGAATGCTCGCATTGCTGACAAACCTCTTTATTTTCACTGCACAAATAATAATTATGGAATAGGAAATCATTTCTAGCACCACTACATATCCGGAAGTTATTGCATATTTTAAACTATCCTAAATTTAGGTTCATTCAATAAAACTACACAGTGCGGAGATTGAAAGCAGGACGTATTTTATGAGGCGGAAGAAATTATTATGACTGGAAAATGGGATTTTTTGAACCTCAGTTAATTCAAAACCCTTTTTTACACTAAAAGATAATACCGTAAATCCACCCGAGGAAAAAAACATCAGGGGCGGTATTAAAAATCAATTTACCCTTACCTTTTACCCTTACCTCTACCCTTACCTCTACCCGTATTAATAAAAGCTAGAGGTAAAGGTAGAGGTAGAGGTAAGGGTAAAAAACAACAGGGGACCAAGGCATATTTTTACCATGGATATTTTTTTTCGCATTTTTATTTTCACCATTTTTACCACAGCAGGGTAAAATTTTTTACCTTCATCTCGATTTTCAAAATATTGTCCCATAAAGCATTTCCAGGGCAATTTTAGTTCGCTGAACACGAATTTAACGTCCATTTTTCCGCTGCCGTGCTACACAATATTTGCCGCCTTCGAGGAGTCTCCGATGAAAACGACGAGGAGATGAATGATAATCAGCCGCCGAGGAGGGTCTGCGCATGCAATCTCTGCGCATTGCAAAGAATGAACACGGGATCAAATATGAGGAATTCTATCGTAAATCGTTACTTTGTCCGTTGAGGTGTGCTTTGCACTGTTATGTTGTTGAATAAATCGTTTGGTGCCGAAGCAGTTGTAGGGTAGAGGTAGGGGTAAAAGGTAGAGGTAGAAGTAAAGGTAGAGCTAAGGGTAAAAGGTAGAGGTAAGGGTAATCCTTATTAATACCGGCCCAGATCAAAATTATTAAATATTTTTTTCGAAAATATTTGCCGGTACTATTGCAAATAAGTAGTCCAAGGATATTTTAGTAGTCCAACGAAACAAGGGTTTATTGTGATGTTACCCATCTTTCAAAAATAATTGACCTAATGTTGTCCAAATAATTGTTCTGAACTATTTTAGAGTGGTGAAGAGCTGTATTGGGATGAGAAGGGACAAAAAAGGCCACTTATTACACAGGGACCACTAAAAAAAGATGTTGAACATAGTTTTGAATACTGGGACCTACCGCATAAAGAAACTCTGATATGCAGGTTTTTTCATGCATCACTTTCTAGTGATTTGTGTCTAAGGTGAGTGAGTGTGGATAAAGGTTCTTTTAACACTCGAAGAAAAAAAAGGGACGCGAAGCGGCCAGGTGTGGATAGAGGTTTTTATAACACTCGAAGCAAAAAACAGAGACGCAAAGATCCAGGTGTGGATAAAGATTCTCATAACACTCGAAGAAAAAAACAGGGACGTGAAGCCCGATACAGCCCTCATTCTCTTTTTTAGATTGTTGAATTATCGGACTACCAAAATACTTTTGGACTATCAAATTGGTTTTGGACTATTAAACTTCCATTGGACTACTAAACTGCAATTTACCCTTGCCTTGGTCTATATACAAAGGAAAAAATAGGTAAAGTTAAGGATGATGATGAAAATTTTTTGAAAATAAGTACATTTAAAAAAAATCAGATTTTGATCCTAAAAATAAGTACCCTAATTTCCCGCGTATAACGCGCATCCCTCAGATAACGCGCATCCCATAGATTATTCGCTATATGCCTAATTTTTAGAGCAATGACGCCACGGAGAGATTAAGATAAGGGCGGTTAATACTCTGAACAAATCGATCCGCGGCTATAGTGAAGAATAGGGTTCCAAAAATCAGCTTGGTCCCCTGTAGTTTTTTCGTAAAAAAACAGCTTGGTCCCCCCTCTTGTTTTTCGTAGAAACTAGTTTGGTCCTATAAATTTTAATAAAAACAGCTTGGTCCCCCCTGTTGTTTTTACAAATAAAACGACAGGGGGGACCAAGCTGATTTTTGGAGCCCTATTCTTCACTAGCGCCTCGATCCGCTTACAAATCAGACATATGGAAAACGAGCAGTTGCATCGGTCTTTGAAGTGGGTGAAAGTTCGATCCAGGCGGACTTACGAAGATCTTGCAGCCGTTAGATGTCGCTGTGAACAAGTCTTTCAAATCGAACTTGCGTAGGCAATGGGAGGACTTCATGTTGGATGAAGCAAAGCACACTTATACTCGGGGCAAACCTTTTTTATCTTAATCGGCTAGCTATAAAAGTGCATATTGAATAGGTGGACACATGCAAAGGGCCTCATGCTCTGAAGTTGCTAAGTGAGTAGTGGAAAGATTCGCAACCGATTTTATAAGCCATTTTTCCACAAAGTATAATATTTAAAAACAAGATACAGTCTCGATACAACGAACCCCCAAAAAGTTCGTTCCCACCTCGGGTCCGACACTTTTTTTGGCTCGATTTTTGAAGCTTTTTGCCAGTTGTCTTCGGTCAGTCTAGTCTGAAATATCGCAAGGATTTAGATTTTACAGATAGCTTTTGTACATAACAACAGTTTTGCCCAAAAGACCCGCGGGTCTCGATATAACGAACACTTATTTTCAAAAAAGGCTGACCGAAGACAACTGGCAAAAAGCTTCAAAATCGAGCCAAAAAAAGTGTCGGACCCGAGGTGGGAACAAACTTTTTGGGATCTCGTTGTATCGAGACTCGACTGTATACAGCAGATAAACATTCCACGGTGCTCATTCTGCTTGTTAGCACGCTCCATTCAACTCCCAACCCACGACTATTTTGGTCGAATTTTTTAAATTTTCGAACTCAAATCTAATTGCTGTAAAAAACACAAGAGTACGATTAACCGAAACAGCTCATCTCATTGACAACGGATTGAAATTTTGGAATTTGAAAAAATTTAATGTGAAGACTCGCTCTATTTTTCAAACTGCCAAAAGAATTGAAAAAAATCAAAGTGAAAAAGAAAAAAACACCAGGGTAGCCAAATTTTTTGGAAGGTCGCCATTTAGAAATTTGACTGTATTATAAATCAAAACTTACAGGTTTAGCTAGCAAACTTATGCTACGTGGACTAGAATCTCCTTCGAATTTTAGATATTCGAACAAAGCAGACGAATTAATTTGTCGCATATTTTTCTCGTCTGGATAAGCTATCCAAATAATACAAGCAACATAGACAGATAGTAAAGTGGCACAAATTAGTAACATGCCTAAATACATTGAAGCAGAAACGATCTGGCGTCTGAAAAATAGTGAAACTGAATGTAATATTTGTTGTATCCTTTTGGAATAGCAGAGAGAGAGAGAGAAGCGAGACGACTTCTTAATTGCTTTATTCCGACACAAGCTGATCTGAACACAGACGTTCACACCCCTATATACTAACAACAATAAGAGACACGTTTGAATCGCTACAAGACAAACGGCGATTCAAACAGTACACAACAATATTATATTTAAATTTTGTTCGGTTAACATGTAACAGCCACCATCTCCTCCAACCCCGTCTCCCATAATACCCCGTGAAGACTGTCTCTCATCTTGCCCTTACTCTCAAAAGCTACGACCGCCTTCAGAGCTATTGGGTTGGTGCATAATTAACGTCGGTTTTTTCATTTGCACACTATTCAACAACAACCAAAACAACAACAACCATCAGAAATTGTGGATTACGTCAAAAAATGCTCACTTCTTCGCTCGCGGAATTGATCGGCTACCGAGCAAATGGGAAGCTGTTATTGATGTAGAGGGTGAATATGCTCCAGAATAATATTCAGAAATGTTATAGGCGGACTTGTATTTGGGTTGTTGTTGAATAGTGTGCAAATAAAAAAACCGACGTTAATTATGCACCAACCCAATAGTCGTGCTCAGGAAGTCTGGTAGTCTTGTAGTCATTGTCACAGCCGGCTTTAGGATTTTATATTGAATTCAGCATCCAGTTAAATTCAGCTTCAGCTTACCAGGTGTCGGGAAACATTTTTGAGCAAAATTTCAACTGCATATATATTTGTGGACTCGCAACAAACTGTTCTGGATTTTTACGTATATAATCATGGAAATCGTGTATATCGTTCCGCTTTTTCAGACTAATCCCTTATGCCCCAAAATTTGTCAAGTCTTCTGCATATAAACCAAGGTGAGGTTCAGAAGTTAGAGTTTTATTTAAAAAGATATATGAATTTTTTTTCTACCTGCACACAACCAAATAGCGGTAAAGAAAGGGCACACAATTTGATATGGTAGCAAAGTAGAAGCAAAAGAACCATAGTGCCATTCCATTCGTACTGTAAGGGAATCCCAGCCAACCGAAAAGTCCATTTGACAGCAAAATGTTATAACCATCGTAAATCACATAAATCTGTAAAGCAATTCAAAGTTGTATGATTATTGGTGTCGAAAAATCCACCGGTTTCACAGAAGCTATTGCAAACAAAGACAAAAAGTCAATAATACAGGCTTGTGTCAAAATTTTGCCATAAATTTGCAGTTCTTTAGAACTCCTCTTCTTAACCAGCCATAAAAGAAGAGCGTTAAGAAAAAATCCGAGGATCGCTACTGTCCAGCAATTGATTTTGTGAAAAGCTGCAACTAAAATTTCATTTTTATGTTCTTGTTTTAACATATATAGGGTTGTTACACAGTTAACTCGATTTTTTTTTAATTTTTTGACCTTATTTCTTGTTTTTATGATATTTTTTTCCCAAAATTTGGAGCTTCTTACCACACGATTGAAAGCTTAGAATGTTAGCTTCAGGATGGTATGTAAATTTCTTGGTTTGGTTCACAAAAACTTATATATTCCTAAGACTCGAAAAGATTCGAACGTATTTTTCTCAAAAGTGATAAATTTTCTTGGACGAAACCGAGAAGTTCATTTACAATTGTGTAGTTAACATTTTAAGCTTTCAATCGTGGGGTAAAAAGTAGGGTTGGCCTTACCCCCTCCCCCGCTCCCTATATTACTTTCAATATTACTTCTATATTACCTATATATTACTTTCTATGTTACTATTCACATTACTATCTTCATAACACTTCATATTACTTCATATTACTATCTATATTACTATTCTATATCACTTTTTTGAAAATTATTGTTGTAGAACGCTTGAAAATTGATTTCCGCACCCCCCGCCACTATCCCCGCTCCCATCTTGCACTCTCCCCCCCACCCCCCCCCCAAAAAAATTGGCCATCTTCCCTCCGCTCCTCCCCACAAAATTTTCAGGCCAATCTCCACCACCACCCCGCACCCCAAAACGGGGTGGTGTGGTGGCCAACCCTAGTAAAAAGCTCAAAATTTTGGGAAAAAAATATCATAAAAATAAGAAATAAGGTCAAAAAAATTTAAAAATCGAGTTAACTGTGTAACAACCCTAAAAATAAAGATCACTTGATACTTGACTCCAATAAGTACAAAACCCACTGAATAGATAACTACAAAAATTTCACGGTTATCAACATACAGACAGACAACATACATACTCATCCTGACTCAGTTTTCGCCCCTTTAATAACAACTGTACGTCGATGATTGTAGAATTTTTTGTATATTATACGAGAAAATAAACAGTTATCTTACATGAAATTTAGAAAATATGAAACAAATAATAGGTGCGGGAGTGGTGGTTGACGGCAAGGGGGATCGAGGGTGGTCGAGCGGGAAAAGGGAACGGGAATCAGCCTCATAGCAAGATTCCCGTAGGGGGATTCCCGTCCCAGCCCCAAGCAAAAGTTCTTTCTGAACAAAAAGCCTACAAAAAAGGATCTTATGCGTTATCTATGACCCCTTTTTCCGTTTTTTGAACTTTTTTTAAAATTGTTTCATGTTGTCTAGAAACGCTTTTTTATGCCTCAAACAATTCTGTTTAAAATATTTTAATAGACACAGAAAACATTACGCAGATCAAAAATAATTAACTTGAAATTTTTGCATATCTGATCCCGGAGGCCATAAATTCTTGATATCCTTCAGCATTTCTTCGAAAACATCTGCATTGTCTGGCATGGAAGAACGCCACATATATTCCGCAATGTACGATTTTAAGAAGTTCCTCTTTGTTCCCATTCGACGGCGATTATCATTCTTCGGATCACGCCACATGCTTTCGACGTTTTGAGTGTGTACCTAAATGTAAGGTTATTGCTGGTTCAAAAACTCAATTATTACTGTATTATCATTGGGATCCACAAAGTTTATGGAGTGATTAATGCGAAAGTGCTCAAATTCTTTGCCCAGTTCATTGTAGGCATTCCAGCAATCTGATATAAAGAGTAAAATAGAACAAAATCTACTGCAAATACCCGAACTTCCATTGTATCTGCTGACCAAATTGTAGCTTCTGAGAAAGTAAACATTTAAATTTATGACAAAGAAACAAAAATTGAATAAAAGACATGCCATTTGATGTTGATTAAAACACACCATCTCAGACTGCACGATTCCACGCTCTTGAAGAAACTGAACGGCTGTTCTGTCATCATAAACGGTGCGGATCAATTCAAAAAGCTTCATTCTGTCTAAAAAATATTTTAAACAGAATTGTTTGAGGCATAAAAAAGCGTTTCTAGACAACATGAAACAATTTTTAAAAAAAGTTCAAAAAACGGAAAAAGGGGTCATAGATAACGCATAAGATCCAAGCCCAGGCTTTAAACTCTTAGAATTACAGATCTTTTGTTAAAATTTTAACAATATTGCAGAAATCACCAAAAATAAAAAATATCTATTTTCCATTACTTGTTTTTAGGAGTTTAAAATATATGAGTTTTATCAGTTTAGAGTATGCAAGTTCATATACTACCCAGGACTGTGCACGGGCCGGGTTTTGGCCGGCCTGGCGCGGCCCGCTGCTTAACTATAAAAGTGAGGGCCGAGCCCGGCCAGTCCAAAAATCTCGGAAATTTCTCAAGTACTGATTCACAAAAAAAAAGCCTTATTATTGTCTTTTATTTTAACTTTTAGTTAATATTTTTTGGATATTCACATCAACAGCCCGTATTATTATCGTTGTTAACTAACAAGGGAGGGACCCTGACTGTGACCCTTGGATTTTTCGATGAATTTTTTCATGCGCGTATTCTTGTAGAGCGTGCCCAAATTCCATGTGAATTGGTCCCCCCCCCCTCTGAAAGTCAACAAAAATTTCAGGAATGACCCATGGTTCCATGGGTCAGTTTTAAAAAACCATCTGTATATAGTATTTAGCAAGTGTCTGTCTAATTTTCTGCCGTCCTTTGTGAACTAATGTCAGATATCTTTCGGAACCCTAAAGTTTAACATCTTAGCTTCCTTTTAAGCACAAGCACATATGATTGAGCTTGCTTCAAAAAATTTTTTTTGTTGCCCTCCAAATTGGAGATAGTGGATTTTAGCCTGGATTTTTGGCGGATGTTTGGGTTGAAACCCAATTTTCTTCCAATTTGTGCAAACTCATGTCAGTGATCTCTCCAAAATTCTTAAGTACAACATCTCAGCTCTCTTCTGAGCACAAATACTTTTAATTGAACTCGCTTCAAAAAAATTTCTCCTTACCCTCAAAGTTGGAGACGGTGGATTTCAGCTTGGATTTTTGTGCTCAAACCCAATTTTAGCCATTTTTTGCAAACCAATGTCAGATTTTTATCCGAAACCCTCGAGTTTGACTTTTTAGCTCTTTTCAAAGCCTGAACACGTATAATGAAAGTAGCTTTTAAAGTTGTTTCTAGAAAAATTTTTCCTTGCCCTCAAAATTGGCCATGGTTGATTTTAGCTTGAATTTAGGGTGGATTTTTGTGTTTAAGTTTAATTTTCTGCTACAGTCAAACTTCCCCAACACGTACCCCATGGGGACGTGTTATATAACACCTGTACGTGTTATAGGGGGTACGTGTTAGGGAAGTTTGACTGTATGTCTAGCGAACCCATGTCAGATATCTCACCAGAACCACCAAGTAAAAAATCTTGGCTTCCTTTTAAGCACAAACACATACAATTGAAGTTGCCTCTAAAAAATTTTTTCTTTGCCCTCCAAATTGGAGACGGTGGATTTTAGCCTGGATTTAGGGTGGATTTAAGTTTTCAAGCCTGGTTTCTTACTATTTTTTGCAAAGCTGTGAATTTTTTTTACTAAAACTTTTAACTACAATATCTTAGCTTCAGGATGGTTCTTTAGGATGGTTCTAATAAAAGTTTGGGTGTACCCAACAGGAGGATACTAAGGAGAGGTGTATCCAAGAGAAGGAGGTGGAGGGGGTATACCCATGGGTGGTATACCCAGGAGGACGGTACCCAGGAGGGGGGTAACCAAGAGGAGGGTAGCCAAGAGGGGATACCCAAGAGGAGGATACCCAGAAAGAATGTACCTAGGACGACGGTACCCAGGAGGGGGAGGTGCCCAAGAGGCTCCCCCCTACCCAGGAGGAAGGTAACCAGGAGGAATGTGGTTAGGAGAAGGGTACATAGGAGAGGGTAGCCTGGAGGGGATACCCAGGAGGGGTTTACCTAGAAGGAGGGTAACCAGGAAAGAGTATTCAGAAGGAGGGTAGGTAAGAAGGGGTGAACCAGAAGGGAGGTACCCAGGAAAAGGAAGGCAGCTGGAGAGGAGGAAAGAGGTAGCCAGAAAGAGGTTAGCCAGGAGAAAGGTAGCCAGGAACAGGGTTGGCAGGAACAGGGTAGGCAGGACGGGGTGGGCAGGAGGAGTGTACCCATCAAGAGGGTAGATAGGATACCCAGGAAAGGGAGATATGTAATGGATTAATATTTATTAGAATTTCAAAATATGATGGCGCCGATAGGCGCCCTGCTGCCCCTAGTGATACCGTATTTTCTCTAATAGAAACGCATGCGTTTCTATTTTTCAAACCCCTCATAAGATCTACAGTATTGAGCAAAAATTTCTGTACTCACAATTATGACAAACAAACAATTAACACTCCATAGACGCATCGCTTTCATTCAACAAAGAAGATCCATTGAACGCAAAATCATCAACTCTAAAACATTCACCAACCTTCTTTGCTCCCTTGTCATCGATGTACTTTCCAACTGTTGGGATCTAACCAGACTGCCGTTCCGTCGCAATCGTAGAAGTAATCTAGAAGACAGTAGAAACAATTAATCACTGACAACAAACAAGTCTCTCACTTCGTTTTCTCCCATAGCTGGCTGACGAATGTGATGAAATTGAGCAATGCTTGCTCACACTACACCGGCAGCTTCTGACAGACTAGTAAGGAGGCGCGCGCGGAACTTATGCCGGTCAATAAATTTCTGCAGCACCCTTCGCTTGCCTTAAAGATAGTTCGAGATAAACATGCAAACCATCAGTCATAAGAAGCAACCTTGAATTCCTTCTCCTCGTCGTCAATTTTTAAAAACAGTGTAGGGGGGAAACGCCCACGGGTGCGCTTCTATTAGAGAGTGCGTTTCTAATAGAGAGTACGCCTCTATTAGAGAGAATACGGTATGGGTATCGAGGTGTGGCTATAGTGAAGAATAGGGTTCCAAAAATCAGCTTGGTCCCCCCTGTTGTTTTTCGTAGAAACTAGTTTGGTCCTATAATATTAATTAAATTTTAATAAAAAACAGCTTGGTTCCCCTGTTGTTTTTACAAATAAAACAACAGGGGGGGGACCAAGCTGATTTTTGGAACCCTATTCTTCACTAGCGCCTCGAGTTGTTTTAGGAACTTTGAGTGACCCTTTTACCGCTTTGTGTGGACCTTCAGAGAGTGGGAGCTAGACTTCTCAAGAACTTGGGCACGCTCTACAAGGATACGCAGAAAAAATTTCACCGAAGTTCCCCTGGGTCACAGTTAGGGTTCCTCCCTTGTAAGTGGCACTGGGTGGTGGTGGTATACCTCTAGGTAGTAGTACCCAGGTTTGCAGGTTGTGGTACCCGTGTATCCCAATCATTCCATCTGATTTTGCTGTGGTGATACTCAAATTCTGCTACGAAAGGGGGAAGCACTCAGGTCGTAGTACCTATGTAACCAGAAAGTACTACCAAGGTGTCCAATTAACAGTACCTATGTGTACAGTTAGTCGTTTTTAGGAAAGACTACCCAAAACTGTTAATCGTAATAGTCGGGTGGTTGTGGCTGATGTGATAGCACAGTTGCTGCGGTATAGAAAAGATAATGTTTACGTTGCACATTTCCTAACTAATCAAAATGCCTTTATTCCAGGGCTCCCAAATCAAAATTTTGAAAATAAGGATATTTAGGGTATTTTGGGGAAAATGGCATTTTATCCAGTGCTTATTGCTCTTTTGACCACCGAAAATAAGATTTCAACGTAAAATTTTGAAAAAAAATAAGATTTGGTGTCCCAAAATAAAGACAAATCTTATTAGTAAGGACATTTGGGAGCCCTGCTTTATTCAAATTTTATACAAAAAAAAACATTTTTTCTTAAAAAATACAAAAAAATTCAAAATTTGGAACTTTTTGGGTACATTAGATATACCGGGCCGACCGGGCCGGACCAGCCCGTGCCCAGCCCTAATACAGCCCCAACTTAAAATTTAAAAACATATACGACTTGGTAAAAGGTAATTTAAGATAAGAATTCAGTTTACACACCGAGGGAAAACTCTCCAAAAAATCTAGTATATAGTATTAGGTTGATCCAAAAGTTCTTGGGCACCTTGAAAAAATTTATTTTCGATTTTTTATTCGCTTCTTTTTCGTCGTTTCATCTCATCTGTCTTTTTTAGATGACAGACGATCATTTACGCCACATTCTGCTGTTTTTGTTTTAACAGATCTGCAAGTTTATTTTGATTCGAAACCGATTAGATTCTTTGTTAAAGGTATTGGGAGATTGCCTGAAAGATGGCAAAATGTTGTTGATGTTGAGGGAGATTATTTTGTTGAATAAAGATTTTGGAGAGCTGTTTTGTTGATGTGACTTCGAGTGATATCTCCTCTGAATTAGATCTGCAAACATTGGAATGATAAACATCATGCTAAAATATTAACACGTTAATAAAAAATCGAAAATAAATTTTTTCAAGGTGCCCAAGAACTTTTGGATCAACCTAATATTTTGATCAGGTGTGTGTGTGTTAGTGGACACTTGATTTGATATGATTTTGTCGGTGTTTTTGGCCATGTTTGGTGTCAAAATGTTCCTCTCGGTGAGGAGAGGTGCATAAAAGTGTTTGTTTGTAGGTGTTTTTCATTTTTGATGGAAAATTTTAGGAAAATGTGATTTTTAAGGGTGGATTTGGGCAAGTGGGATTTGTAGCTCTAACTTTAGAGCCATTTTTGACGACGTTTTGTTGGGAAAAGTGGAAAAATGGTCTAGGTTGACCAGAAGCAGGAGTAAAAGAGGCTGGAGTGACCAACGGTTCTGTAAGATTGGAAATGATGTTGGAAAAATGTGGGTGTAGGCCTGCCCGAAGAGAGGCAATGGGAGAATTTATTGATATATAGTGGTTTTTTGGTGGATTTTGGATTTGGAGCCATTTTGACGACGTTTTGTTGGGAAAAGTGGAAAAATGGTCTGGGTTGACCAGAAGCAGGAGGAAAAGGGCTGTCCAACGGTGTGTAAACATTGGAAGTGATGTTGGAAAAATGTGGGTGTAGGCCTGCCCGAAGAGAGGCAATGGGAGAATTTATTGATATATAGTGGTTTTTTGGTGGATTTTGGACTTTGGAGCCATTTTTGACCAACTTCTGTCAAGAAAAGTGGAAAAATGGTCTGGGTTGACCAGAAGCAGGAGGAAAAGGGCTGTCCAACGGTGTGTGAACATTGGAAGTGATGTTGGAAAAATGTGGGTGTAGGCCTGCCCGAATGGAGGCAAATTAAAATTTTTGTTGTGTGGTTTATTGTTTGCTGAATTTTGAAATTTTTTATTCGGTTTTTGCCGTTTTCTTATTTTGATTTTTTTCACGCCAGTAGTCTATTCCCGGCCAGTCCAGGCCAGTAAACCCATCTCAGAACCATCTTCTAATTGTTCTTCTCTTCTTCTTCCTCTCCTACTTTTTATCAATCTACGAAAATGCCTATTCAACCTCTTCCATTCAAAAAACAAAAGGTGCCGCGACAGCGGCACCAGACCGGCTAGTAATGTTATATTAACAATGCTAAAAAATTTACCTGAAATCATTTTGAAGACAGAAAAAACACTATTGTTTTATCCAAGAACTTATTTTTATCTAGAAAATAAGCAAATAAAAATTGAATCAGAAAAATATCAAAGGTTATAATTTAACAAGATTAACACTAATGCTGGAGTTTTAGCGGCCCAGATTTCCTTTTATGAAAATGCGATTAACACGTCTAGTGCTTAATGCATATCAGCGTTACTCACTTTGTTAGAGTAATAGATTGCTTTGTAGACACGGTCTAATTGTCTTTAGGTCCATTCTTCTGGTAAAGACCATCTATTTAGAAAGAGTTTACATTTGCCATAGTTCTTAGAAAGTAGATTTGGTAGATTACATTCGTTTATAGGAACGGAGGCTTTGAGTTTTATTTAGCAGACATTGCTATGCCGAGAATATTACAGACAAAGTACAAGTGTATAGTGAGAATAAATAATTCTGAAATTTAGGCGTACAGTCAACGGCCGGAGTTATACCACCTGACCCAAAAAGTGGTTTTGACCACTTTTTCAACTTATTAGGCCTTAATTAGGTGAAAAAACGTGTTTTTAGGTGGAGGACGACAATTTTTCGAAAAACAAATTTTGACCATAAAATGACCAAAAATTATCATTGTTACCGGTACCAAGGTACCGGTAACAATCAAAAAATGATGATTAATGATCATTAATATAGTAACACATCCACTAATTCACATGGCTGCTGTATGTAAAAAGGGGGAATGAGTGTTTAATACATCAGCATATTGCTCGGAATAATCTCTAAGGTGATTGGGGGCGCGCATCTCTAAAGCCCCCGGGGGCTTAGGACTTGGACTTGAGATGCGCACCCCCAAGCACCTTAGAGACCATACATCTCGAAAAATTGACTATGTAAGTGTACAACAACACTTGCATAGTCCTGCTTTGTCATGTGGTAGGCCACCATGAGAATTGGATGCTCACCCGGCTATAGTGATGAATAGGGGGCACTTATGCCGTTGGCCCCCTCTATTTTGTCATTTATGAACAAACTGTATATTTTTATTTGTATTCAACAGGGTACAGTTCAGCAACATGGGACCATAAATAAAACATTACATCAGGATCCTTAAACTTCTTCTTCCAAACATATTCAGAAATATAATAGAGGAGCAGCGTTGTATCTAGTAACAAAAAAAGTTATAGACGAACACAATAAACACACATGTTAAAAAGTGCCAAAATAGAGGGGGGGCCCCAACGGCATAAGTCCCGAATAGGGTTCCAAAAAACAGCTTGGTCCCCCTGTTGTTTTTACAAATAAAACAACAGGGGGGACCAAGCTGATTTTTGGAACCCTATTCTTCACTAGCGCCTGCTCACCCACCCCGAAAATTTGCCACAAAAGTTATGAAAATGGTCCAAGGTACCGGTAATTGGTAATACCGGTACCTTGGTATCAATAGTAGCAATGGTCGAAAAAATATTTTTCAAAATACTGTCGTCCCCCACCTAAAAACATGTTTTTTCACCTAATTAAGGCCTAATAAGTTGAAAAAAGTGGTCAAAACTACTTTTTGGGTCAGGTGGTATAACGAACTTTATCCCAGTCGACTCTGGATATAGTGACTTCCCCTGGGACCGACTCTTAGGTGTCACTATATCGAGAGTCAACTGTAGTTTAAAAACTACCGTATTTATTATAATACAGCGGCAGTCTCTAATGGAGCGGCAGGAGTTGAGCAGCAGTCTCTAATAGAGCGGCAGGCATCCATAAAGTCGAAAAAATTCAATTTTTGAGATATTTATTTTAAATTAGTCATTTTAGTGATTTTGCAGCTTTCAAGGCTGATATGTAGTCATATTTACAAAAAAAAAGTTTTGGAGAGGAGCTATTTGGAAAAAGAACATCTAACGAAAATAAAAATAAATAAAAAATTGAGGGACATAAAAACAAACGCTTCCATTAAAAATACTTTGTATGGATCGTAGATGCTGGCAGATCGCAGTGGATCGCAGCTTATCGCGTTCGCTCTAGTACTGCCCCACTCTCTAATAACCTCCATGGGATCTTAATAGAGTGAACACGGTATCATCGAATCTGTCAAAGCCTGCGTCATCACCAATGCGAGATCAGCAACTGATAAAATAAAAGACGAGAAAATTCACTTCCTTGAGGAAGGCGGTGTAGTTGAGCTAAGTAAAAAAATGAGAAAAAAGTGAAAAAATAATAATAAAGTAGTAAGAACTATATTCATATATCTTGCACCTGCTATAAGATATAGCAGGTGCGTGAAGACTAAAAAGCCCAAAAAACCTAAACTTTTAACTGTAGAGTAAAGGCTTGTTAAACATATTTTTGATAAAAAATAAATTCGTTGTTAAAAAATTTTGCTATCTTTTGACAGGACCTCTTTCACTAGTCTTGTGCTAAAAAATCTAAGGTCAAAAAATAAAGCGTCAGTCTCTATTAGAACGGTACTAATAGAGCGGCAGGGGTCGGGAGGGTTGATAAATAGAGCGGCATGCCGCTCTATTAGAATACATACAGTATTCTGATTATTGCTTATTTGAATTGCTTATTTGAATAGGTAAAATCTACTCATTGCATTCGAGTATGTCTAGTGACTAATGCCAAAGTGAAAAATTTTTCTGGTGCACAATGATTATTTCTGAAAAATACATTACAGTCAACTCTCGATTGTGACGCCCCTACCCCGATATAAAGGACCCCTCTGTGGACTCGATTTGATTGAAGGTCCGACAATACAAGTAACTACCGTATTTCCTCTAATTAGCCCCCTGATTCAAAATCGTGTTTTTGGCATTGTGTTTTTACCCCACTTTTTGATTACTTCTCTTAGGCAAGTTACCAACCATTTAATAGCTAGAAAGATGAGCTACTAAATGGGTGGTAACTTGCCTGAGAGAAGTGATCAAAAAGCGGGCTAAAAACACAATGCCAAAAACACGATTTTGAATCAGGGGGGGGGGCGCTAATTAGAGGAAATACGGTATACCCTCAATTTAACGGCTCCTCGATTTAACGGACCCCTAGGGTCGGTGCCAATGGGAGGGGGCAGTTGAATCGAGGGCTGTATGGTAGTTTTGAAAAATAAAAATTGGAACAAAAGTTTTCCAAAAAGTTTTAGAAAAAACTTCTACGACAGAAAGTTCAAATATGTTCATACAAGGTCTAGTGACGCCCGTTTACTCTTTTGAAAATTTAATAAATATCTCACGCTTATAAAATTAGTACGCACAGTCTCAAATTGAGAATGTTGACTGAACAAATATAACAAATAACATTAAACAAAAAGTAGGTGGTGTTTGGTAGAATGTGGTGCGCATTTTTTAATTTTTCAAAAATAGCGTTTAAACATCTCCTAGGTAATTCTCATACGCTAAAAACGATAAAAAGTTGTTTCCTGATATTTTCTGAGCTAAAAAGTTGATTTTTTTTAATTTTTGACCAAAATTTGCCTTTCTGCACCCTGCAGGGGGCTTGAGAGTTAGAGATGCGCGCACTCACTTACCTTAGACATAATTCCTAGAAGAACTCTTGACCATAAAATACATATAGAGACTCTTTTTGCGAAGCTGTAGTGACCGAAATGTGGTAGAACACACGGCAAAAAGTCAAATTTTGGACAAAATTAAAAAAAATCAGCTTTTAGCTCAGAAAATATCAGGAAACAACTTTTTTTATCGTTTTTAGCGTATGAGAATTACTTAGAAGATGTTTAAACCATGGTTGTCAAAAAAAATTCAAACCAGAATTATTTTTTCGAAATCGATAAAAAATTCGATAAAAATTTTATCGAATTTTTTATCGAATTTTTATCGAATTTTTATCGAATTTTGCTATCGGTGCTTCTACCACATTTTGTCCTTTGTGGGGCCAATTTTTTGCACTTAAGACACATATTGACTCTGTTTCGCAGTATCAACAGCATTATTGTACATCTTTTAGCTAATCCAACCATGAGTGATACGCCTACACCTAAAAGATCCAGACGAACAAAAGTAGGAAATTAGTGCTTTTTTATACTATTTTAGTTACACTGTGTTTAGGGATCATTCGATGAAGAATACGATGAAATAGCCGTGTGTTAAAGCAAGGAGTTCGGAAGCCAATTCGACGCCTTACTGAAGGATGGTAAGCCTAGTGATCGAGTCGTCTGTAAGGATATCGCGTGCCGTGCAATACTCAACAAGTGCGGCACAACTGGCTTAAGGTCTAACATTTTAAGCCTTTTCAAATATTTCGCATGGTTTTTACTTGATTTCATGCAGATTTCACGTCAAGAATCATGACAGCAGCAGGACAGTGTCGCAGGAGGATATGAAAGAAGCTCTCTTTAAACTTTAAACGCTATTTTTGAAAAATTAAAAAATGCATCGGCCATAGTTAATGTTGCTTGATTTAGGATGACATCACTATCGTCAAGTCGCAGAAGGGAACTAACAAAGCCGTCCACGAAGGATTTCTGTTCGAGTTCCTGCAAAGCTCGTTTGGCTTACAACATCGTCATGGATCAATAAAGAAAAATGTTAAACCTCTCACATGTTAGAAACTATGTTATTTGAGTTGATGATTTTATAAATTTGGTTGGCGAATCGCTTGATTAATAATAATGACGGTTTCTTTTATGGGTTTGTCGTCCACCTCGGAGTGGGTACTGATCTTCAAGAAAATATAATTTCTGCTACTACCAGGATTCGAACTTGTAACCTCAAAAATTTGGAGGCCTCTCCAGGTGGACGTCCAGCTGGACAATTGACTACACCCTGAAAATTTGGCGACAGAAAAACCTTTTAATATTAACTAATGTATTCAGGATATCGTTTCAGTCAAGATAGAAATAATTATTTGCTCATTCAGAAAAATTCGCTTAAACTTTTGGTCGTTCACCTCGGAGTGGCCAGAGTATTAGGGGTAAATTTTGGTAAAACCTTGGAATGAATACCCAGAACCTACTCAGGATATTAAGATTTTTATCGGTTGGATCGTGTTTTTGATTAGTTTGAGGTAATTTGGTGGCTATTAGATGGTTTTAGGTGTTTCAGGTGGTTTTGGGTGTTTTGGGTAGTTTTGGGTGTTTTGGGTGATTTATTTTTGTAGGATAAGTTCAAGTGATGCCCAAATTCTGGCAAAAAAATATCAAAAAAAGTATTTTTGGAGATCCTTGGACATCCATAAAAAGCATTTTTTATCCAGTCGTAGGGCAGGCTTCTGATTGACCTCCGCAAAATTACAGAAAACGTCTTTTAAAACTTTTATTATTATTAACAAAGGGAGCAGTTTATAAATTTCTAAGTGTAAAAATTAGTTTGTGGTGAAAGAGTTACAAATTCTGTTACAAAAACAAATGACCAGAAGGAATTTTACGAAGGAACACTTACGAAAGAGTAAAGCAGAGACACAACTACCCGCTTTTAGTCAGTTAAATCAGTTCTACAACAAAATTTGCAATAATAAAGGCACAACTCAACAGCTTCAGTTCAAATCAAACATAAAATCATATGCTGAAAACAACTTGGATAAAAAAATCGGTTAAGTATAAAGCTCACGGAGATACGTCAAACACTAAAATTGTCACATATTTACAACGAAAAAACATATATTCATACAGTCGAGTATCGACTTCCTCTAATTATGCGGCAACTCTCTTAGCAACTCTCTAAGTTACCCCTAAATTTGTAGCTCATCTCATAGGCTACAATTTCAGGTGTAATTAACCTAAAGAATTACAGTCAAACCTCGTTTATACGGCACCCCCAAAAGTTCGTAATTCGAAATATCGCAAGGATTCTGTTTTTGCCAGTCGTTTTCCAAACATTTAAATGCGTCAGCAGATCAGTGAACCTCGGTTATACGGCACCTGATTTTCAAAAGGGGTGCCGTATAACCGAGGTTCGAGGTCTTTGACGATTTAAAAATTTTGGAAAACGACCGGCAAAAACAGAATCTTTGCGATATTTCGACTAGACTGGCGAATCACATTTAGCAAAGACTTCGAAAATTGAGCTGAAAAAAGTGTCGGACCCAAGGTGGGAACGAACTTTTGGGGGTGCAGTATAAACGAGGTTTGACTGTTTCTAAAAAGTGGGTCAAAAACACAATGCCAAGAGCACGATTTTGAATTAGGTGGGTGATTGTGAAACATGCATATGCTGGAGCACATTAGTGAATTTTAAGCATATGCTCGGCCTATCAAAATCGAGCATATTGTCAGCAATATTCAAAATGGTATATATTTTTCAATTTAATCTTAAAATTGTTGAAGCATGAAAACAAACTCTTATTAAAGTTTTAAATATTTGAGAACTAACGGAGGCCACTATATCAAGTAAACAGTTAACTGTACAATTACTGTACAGTCACAGTTAACGGGGTCAAGACGGACTCAAACATGTATCTCTTACACTGAGGAACATGTTTGAGTCCATCCTAGCATACGCTGGCCTACCCTTGCTTGGCCTAAAAAACACACAAAAAATCAACAGGGGGACCAAGGCGAAAAATGGGCCCGATTTTTTAATAGGGCCGTTAACGGTCATCTGATGTAAGCAATATGATCAAAATCAATCTGCTCGAGCGGGTTTTCACAGCAAAACTGTTGCCATTTACAAATAAGACCAGCAAAATCGAAGTCTGTACCATTTTTAAAACAGCACTTATACTTTGAAAATTTCGGTAAAAAAAGTCGTACTCTACTACCAGCTTTTATATCGAAAGTCGACTGTGAATAAAATAAAAAAAGAAAGACAAATGAGAACACGTAGCTTGCTTAAAACCAAAAGATCACATTAAATTTTTCTCAAACTACTCCAGTCCATCTATTTAAAGTATCCTCACTGGATATTCTGGCTTCATTTTCATTAGATTCCTGCTGCCCCTCCTCTATGCTTGTGAGTTGGAGGGCTGAAGCAAACACATCTGGACAATCTAATCCATCTTGTTCGGAATTTGCCTTATCCATCTCCTCAGCTTTACCACTGCTAGAGTTATGAGGCAGATCAAAACCAGGTAGAGAGTTGACAATCTGGATCTGAGGCACCTGGAAGATAGACTTTTGGATGGTCTCCGAGTCGCTGGATCCTTTTGAGGTGGTCGCCCAGGCTTGTCTATCAGCTGATCCCCAGATAGAAAAGAAAAAAACAGGTAGAAGAGCTATTACACTCGAGATCCAAAATCTGAAATTGTGTTTATTCAAAAGAGTTAGCCGTGAATAAGCCAGCTTACACAATAGACCATTCCTCGTTGGAACCAGTATTGACTATGTAAAAGGACAGAATCTTGTTGATTATGCCAGCAATAGCTACAAATCCAAAGGCGATTCCAGTAACAATGCCAGTGTAAGCAGGCGCTAGTTGAAGAAGGGCTGTTTGGACACCTGGGGTATGAAGCCCTATAAAAGTAATTATGAAAAACTGAAATGGTAGTTTGCAGAGAGTACAGTATTTTGCTCCCATATTTTGCAGTAAAAGAACATAAAATTTTTTTCGGCTATTTTTAAAGAAAAGAGGTCGTTTTATCAACTGCGTATTGCCATTTTAAAAGAGCAGTTTTGTAATTTTGTAGTTTTATTACAGTCAAACTCGATACAATGTACCCCCGATATAACGTACCCCTTGGTCGGTCCTTCAATAATAAACTCCGTCAAATTAACCCCCGATATAACGTACCCTTGGGTCGGTCCTTCAATAATAAACTCCGTCAAATTAACCCCGATATAACGTACCCCTTGGGTCAGTCCTTCAATAATAAACTCCGTCAAATTAACCCCGATATAACGTACCCCTTGGGTCAGTCCTTCAATAATAAACTCCGTCAAATTAACCCCGATATAACGTACCCCTTGGGTCAGTCCCTTCAATAATAAACTCCGTCAAATTAACCCCCGATATAACGTACCCCTTGGGTCAGTCCCTTCAATAATAAACTCCGTCAAATTAACCCCGATATAACGTACCCCTTGGGTCAGTCCCTTCAATAATAAACTCCGTCAAATTAACCCCCGATATAACGTACCCCTTGGGTCAGTCCCTTCAATAATAAACTCCGTCAAATTAACCCCCGATATAACGTACCCCTTGGGTCGGTCCCTTCAATAATAAACTCCGTCAAATTAACCCCGATATAACGTACCCCTTGGGTCAGTCCTTCAATAATAAACTCCGTCAAATTAACCCCGATATAACGTACCCTTGGGTCAGTCCCTTCAATAATAAACTCCGTCAAATTAACCCCCGATATAACGTACCCCTTGGGTCAGTCCCTTCAATAATAAACTCCGTCAAATTAACCCCCGATATAACGTACCCCTTGGGTCGGTCCCTTCAATAATAAACTCCGTCAAATTAACCCCCGATATAACGTACCCCTTGGGTCAGTCCCTTCAATAATAAACTCCGTCAAATTAACCCCGATATAACGTACCCCTTGGGTCGGTCCTTCAATAATAAACTCCGTCAAATTAACCCCGATATAACGTACCCCTTGGGTCAGTCCCTTCAATAATAAACTCCGTCAAATTAACCCCCGATATAACGTACCCCTTGGGTCGGTCCCTTCAATAATAAACTCCGTCAAATTAACCCCCGATATAACGTACCCCTTGGGTCGGTCCCTTCAATAATAAACTCCGTCAAATTAACCCCCGATATAACGTACCCCTTGGGTCGGTCCTTCAATAATAAACTCCGTCAAATTAACCCCCGATATAACGTACCCTTGGGTCGGTCCCTTCAATAATAAACTCCGTCAAATTAACCCCCGATATAACGTACCCCTTGGGTCGGTCCCTTCAATAATAAACTCCGTCAAATTAACCCCCGATATAACGTACCCCTTGGGTCGGTCCCTTCAATAATAAACTCCGTCAAATTAACCCCCGATATAACGTACCCCTTGGGTCGGTCCCTTCAATAATAAACTCCGTCAAATTAACCCCCGATATAACGTACCCCTAGGACCGGTCCCAAGGGGGTACGTTATATCGAGATTTGACTGTAGTACCACCTCGACCCCTCAGAAAATTGGAAATCAAGTGTTTGAGCACAAACGAAAGCTCGCGATGTGCTCAGTACGATAGCACCGAATTCGATCACTTTTAGTTGGTGGTTCATTTAGCTGTGGCCTCCCGAAGCTTAGTACTCAGAAAAACCAGCACATTTTCAAAACGATTCATACTGAGTAATCATCTAATGATGTACACTCCTACAAAAACCTTTTCAACGAACAATGAGTTGCTCTTTTTGATAAGCAACAGAACTTTACAATCTGTTGTGAATTTCGGCGAAAAAGGGTGTTTTTTTTCAGAAAATCAGCGTTTTTCGAAGACCAATTTTTGGCGAAAAAACAGCTCTGAAAATCGGAAATCGGCCTGCACACTCCAAAGTTTAAGTGCATCAGAAAGAAAATATAATTCTGCATTTTTATGACGAAAAATTTCCACTCGAAAATTTGGGAGAGGAAAAACGAAAAAGGCCTGTGAAATTTGCTAGTCATCCTAACTCTTTTCAGTTTTTGACGTAAACAATTTTTTTACAAGGCAAAACTTGAAATTCTGACACCAGATTCGTGATCAGCATACCTGAGTTGCATGTAAAACTGCTCTTAGAAGTGCAATTTGAATGTAATATTTCAGACAAGGGGTAAAAGGCGCCTATCGGCGCCTCCATAGTGTTTGTGCCTATTAATAATTGATAACTGATCGCAAAACACGCGCGAAACTAAAAAATCATTGCAAAGTCTAATAGATTACACGGATTTGCGAAAAAAGGTAAAAAATCTCAAACAAAATTTTTTCTTAAAAAATGGCCTGCAAATGGCAAAAACATAACTTTTATTGGAAAACTCGACAATGGCCTGCATACTTTTGTCAACGCCCCTCTTAAAAATGCGAATTTCTCGCCGCTCTTTTTTTTAAACGAAAGCTGACATCAAAGCGAATCTAAAAAATCCTGCAACAGAAATTTTCGAGCCTTTTATGACCATATTTTTTGATAATTCATAAAAAGTGTGAACCAACCACCCACCGACCCGACCCAAATACTATATTTCAGATTCCTCTCAAGACAATAAATATTCAAATAAGTCATACTTTTTAATTCAAATGTTGGTTGTATTGAGAGGAATTGGAAATCTGACAGTAAGTTTTTGTGTGTATGAGCAGTTTTTCATGCAAATCGGATACGCTCACGAATTCGGTGTCAGAATTTCAGGTTTGCTATGAAAAAAAATTTTACGTCAAAAACTGAAAAGAGTTAGGATGACTAGCTTTCAAAGACTTTTCAAAGTCCTTTTACTTTCAAAGTCCTTTTTCGTCTTGCTTCCCCCAACTTTTTCAAATATTTTTCGTCAGAAAGATGCATAATTCGAATTTCTTTCTGACGCACTAAAACTTAGGAGGGTGCAGGCCGATTTCCAATTTTTATGGCGGTTTTTTGGCCAAAAACTGGTGCTCAAAAATGTTGATTTTAAAAAACATTTTTCGTACTTTTTTTTTAATCGCAAGAATATACATTGTTTTCAATTTTATTATAAAAACAGCAGTTGTGCTAAGTTTTATTTATCAACCCCACGAAGTAGTCATTAAAAACGACGAGGTGTCTTATATGTTTCTCTCAGTTAAATTTTTTCAATCGATTCAAAAAAGCTCTGAAAAAAATAATTTTCCGTTGCCGGGAATCGAACCCGGGCCTTGTGGGTGAGAGCCACAAATCCTAACCACTAGACCACAACGGAACATGTTGAGACAAGGAACACTGATCTATATAATATTTTGCAAAAAAGCGTCAATCAAATGGGAAATATATGACCTCTTCACACACTGAGAGTGAGGGGATGTTCACAATGCACCTCACTCCCACTCTCACTCTCAGGTGTTCAAAATACTTTTTTTTTGGTTTGCCTAAAAATTTGCGAAAAGCCTTTGTTTTTTTTTTATTTTAAAAATTTGTCCATGATATTGCAAAATGCGACCAAATATTGTGAAATACAAACAACATGGCCATTTCATGGCACTGACCATGTTGACATAGACCCGGGTCTATTAATAGAAATTTTACGGTACATTATAAACTATCCGATAAGCAATCTTTGATCGCAATTTACAATTTTATGAACAAATTTAAAATGAATATTAAAATGATTACCGTATTATCTCTGATAAGACCCTATGGGGCCTTATTTTTAACACCTCTCAAGGGTGGTGCCTTATTAGAAGGTGGGGCCTTATTGGAGATAATACGGTAGTTAAATGCAAAATGAAAAAAATGCATAGGGTGTTCACAATGACAACTTACTCCCACTCTCAGTATGTGAACATGCCATAATAAATTTTGGCCAATTTTTCAATGGCTGTTATTTTTTTGACCCACAAAAGTCTCCTATTTCGCAACAAATTCTCCTTTCCTGCAACAAATTCTCCTTTCCTGCAACAAATATCTTTTTCTCTAGGCTGTAGGTGAATTGGTCAACGTTCAACTACTAAAATGGTGAATCGATCAACGGATTTTGTATGCATACAAATTTACAAATTTGCTACAAATTTAATTGTAACCCTCCTCTTTCCCAATTGATTAGCGATTTGGCTGATCCACCGGTCGATCAACAAAGTAAACAAGTGTCAATAGGACCCTATCCTATAATCAGGAATTTTTTCGCCTTGGTTTTCTAGTTATATTTTGGCTTGTGCTTAGTCTTAGTGTACATTATGCGCAGGATATGCCAGCAGAAACTCTGTGATTAATCGAAGGCTGGGAATGAGAACAAAAGGAGAAAATGCCAAATTGACAGAGAGATGTTTTGTTTTTACTTTTTTATATTTCGGACACTTTTAGTCCGTCTTAATGTGATCTAGTCTTAAAATGGCCACTAGGTAAATTAGTCCTCAAAATTTTTAAGGCCCAAACAACCATGCTATTCTACCCAAAATTGTGCTGAAAGCGGTTTATTAAGATTATAATATTTATTCGTCTAACCCAAATCTCAATCCATTGGGTAGATAGCCCATCCAAGGTGGTCGACCTCAAATTTTGAGGAACTATACTGCATGGTCAAACAATTTATGCTATTTTTTATTAAAAGTATGTGCCTAGAACTATTGGTAAAAAGCCGTGGTTTGGACTTAGTAACATCTTCGAAACTGAGATAGTCCTCCATCCAAGTGGACGTCCAAGTGGACAACTTCAGTACAGCTGAAAAACAGCCGGCGACAAAAACCCACTTTTAATATTTTCCAAGTTACTCGGAGCACCGTTTAAGCCAAGTTAGCACTCTTTGCGTGGTCAATAAGAATGACTCCTCAGAATTTGGGGTCGACCACCTTGTAATGGGTACCTGCCCAGAATATTAAGATTCTGGTTAGTCAAAACAGCATTTTGGTCTTACCAAACCGTTATAAGCACACGATTTAGGGTCGAATAGCATGGTTTTTTCAGTCCTTAGAACCCATTGATCAATCCGCCGATTGACCAATTCACCGTCGCCCTTTGTCTGCAGCATTTACCGTAAATGTTCTAATCTATTTTTCAACCCTCCAAAAATCGGAAAATTTCTGGGTCGATCTCGAGATTTTTGGGTGAAAATTCAAAATCTAAAAAGCAGGATCAGTAGAGCTCGTGGGAATTAAGAAAATGCAATGAACAGCTTTGCAAAATATTGACTTTGTTCCGAGATTCAGACCTTCAAAATCGAGAGGGGGGCTCTATTAGAACATTTACGGTAACTCTTTTACTGACTAGACTCTCCACTTCACACTATCCAGCTATAAATCGTAGTAGGAGCATCGTGAGTCTTTGTAGTAGCCAAGCTGAGCCATTTCTACATGTGTGGCAGAAAAAGAGATATTTGTTGCAGGAAAAGAGACTTGTAGGTATTTGAACCTTTTTAATGGTATGAAAACAGTGGTATCGTATCAATTAAACTTACACTTACACTTCTAGCTGTACTAGCGTATACCTATAAGGCTGATGAACATTATATCAGTGGTATGCAGCCGAGAAAGCCCGTAAGTGATCGCTCTGCTTAACTGGCATATCCCTCTTGGGGATAGTATCCGGAGAAAAATCAACGGAGGGATAGGGGCGAGGAGTTAGCAGCTCTATACCGCCGAACAACGGGTACAGGTCAAACGCGCCGGGAACTTCAAAAATAAAACTATGTTTGCCTTTATTATCACCACCTCAGCAACATCCCCCCACCCCTCCGCCATAGTTTGCAAATCCAAATTTTTGGATCCTAATATTCACGAACGATTATTAAAATATCCAAAAAATAAAATTTAGAAGAAAAACATGCAAGAAAAGATTACCAGCAAAAGCACAGCCCACGCACAGCACCACTATAACCAATATCTGCAAAAAATAGGTCAGCAAGAAATCAATTTCGAACCAACACCAACCTTTTGGTCCTCGTTGTAGAGTAGAGGCACAATACCACAGGATATTCCCAGACCCAAACTGGCTATTCCATTAAACAGTTTGACCAGGGGTGTCCTTCCGATCAGGAAACGACCTGAAATTTTTGTTGTTCGAAGAATATTGGTCAAAACTTTAGCTGGCTATCCCACCTTTTTTCCTGGCTCCAATTATCGAAGACAAAGATGAGGAAATAGTCTTGGAGATGAAGAGCACAAGAATCGGCACAGCAGCGATCATTCCAGTCGCGAAGGTGGACAGCTTGAGCACATTGTCGATGTATTTGGGCAGCAATTGCAGCATGATAACTAATGGATACTCGTGGCAGATCAGGGCAGCTGAATAGATAATCGATTTGTTTAACTACACTCACGTTTTGATTTAACGTGCACCTGAACTCAATTTATTTGGCTAGAGATCAAGTAAAATGACTACAGTCAGACTCTGGCGGGTACTCTGACTCTAACACTACGTGTATACGAAGCCAAGTCGCATCACAGTCGCAGTGTGTGTCCAATGACGACGACTGCGACTGTGACTGACGACTGTGACTGCGACTGACGACTGTGACTGCGACTGTGACTGTGACTGTGACTGCGACTGCGACTGTGACTGCGACTGTGACTGCGACTGTGACTGCGACTGTGACTGCGACTATGACTGCGACTGTGACTGCGACGACTATGACTGCGACTGTGACTGCGACTGTGACTGCGACTATGACTGCGACTGTGACTGCGACTGTAACTGCGACTGTTAATGTGTGTCCAATGACGCGGAAAAGTCGCAATCACAGTCGCAGTCACACTTTTCCGCGTCATTGGACACGTAGTGTAACACCATAACATCAATAGTTAGAGCAAGAAACAGTTATTTTGTTGTGCCTCATTTTCTTTGAAAGAAGTTTTTACAATTCAGTGTCGATCAATTCGCCTACAGCCGTTTTCAAAAATATTTGGTGGTTTCGCAAAGAAATAAGGCATACGTACCTTCTTTTTTAAAACTATCGCTTAACATTTGTAAGACTTTGTTTTCTTTTTTTTTCGGTGCACTTTTTCTTGCTCTTTTAAATGGTACATAGGGTTTGCTGAACAGACAGTTCTATCACACCTAATTTTGCACATTTAAAGAGGAGGGGGAATCCATTTAAGCCTCGATGGAGTGCCTTTTGGTTTTTTGGCCCAAAATGGTATGCAGGCTCGATTCCACTTGGTGGTGCCCTACTTATTTCGGGCTTGTTTGACCCACGTCTAGGTGTAATTGAGGTCGCTGATTCCGAATCTGGCGCCAAAAAAGTCGAATCACGCCGATAACAAGCAAAAATAAGCAGGGTGCCACCAGGAGGAATCGAACCTGCGCACCATTTTGGGCCATAAAAGCCAAACGCACATCAGCTGCGCCATCGAAACCACTTTATCAGTTATAAATTACTACCCCCCTTTAATGAAAGAAACCTTTTTCAAAAAATGACACAACCGTTTCTCTACGCCAAACATTTTACATTTAGTTATCGTAAATCCCTCAACAACATATTAGAAAGCTTAGAAAGCTTAGTCTCTGCCGTTTTAAACAAGCTATGAAAGTCCTGCATGTTTATATCAAATACTTGAGTACTAGCTGATTTTATGAACATAACCAAGTCACATTTGACGCTATTCAAAAATTTGGTCAAAATTTCAAGCCAAACCGGCTTTTTTGAAAAACAGTTGGCAGATTCGGATTCCCGGTTAAATTCTGCACCAGAATGTGCTGGTCTTACAGTCAGGGATCTGATAAGGCGGCCCCTTCGCGTTATCAGAATCGTGTTCTTGGCATTGAGATTTTGACCTATTTTTTAAAACTTCTCTCAACCAAGTTACCATCCCTTTTGTAGGCAATTCGATGAGCTACAACTTGCATGACAGAAGTTTTAAAAAAATGGCCAAAAACAGAATGCCGCAAACACGTTTTTTGGGGGGCCGCCTTATCAGAGGACATACGGTACCCAGTTAAATAATTAAGAAAATTTCTCGATTGCGAATAAAGTGTGAGATCAAAGATGGAACACTTATCAGAGGTCAAAAATTTTACTTGTCGCAATCAAAAAAAAATTTATACGCGTAGTACAGGATGACCCGAAAAAATTCACGTAATTTTTGATCATAAAATTTTTTGATCTGCACCTTATTCCCATTGTTATCATGCACATCTTCTATGTAGCTTAAATACTATCATCGATTTTCCTGGGGAAATCGATGAGCAAGGGCTGCATACGCAAAATTTTCAATACTTTCAGAATCATTGTAGGCCACCCTTTATAAGCAATGATTGAAAATCAGAGAAGCGATGAACATTCCAAAAATTTTTGTATATACGTATTCTACAGATGGGTATAATAATTCGGTTTCACGGTTTCTAGTGCAGTTGACTCTCCCGATAAATTACATTTTGGGACCGCTCAAGAAGTGTACCCCGTTCGAATCGTATCTTTGCCTTATTTAATGAAGCATTAACTATTGTAAACGTCAATCACCAGCTTGCATTATCGGCAAATGGTCGTCTTTATGATTTTTAAAACATATTTTGGAAATGTTGCCGATGATTTCAGCCATCAGGCTAGCGCTTGTGTTTTTACACCCGAATCCTCACTCAACAAGCGAACAAAATTCAGTTTATTGGCTATCAAAAAAATTGCAACAAATAAAAAACATAGTTTTTATGCCCGTTCCCATTAACTACAAAATACCTGTTACCGCATAGGCTTTAGTGGAAGGCCAGCGTATATTGGCGGCATAGCAAGAGTTGAGCAATGAGATTTGAAATCGATTTGAGATTTTATAATACAATTCAAGCGATTGTGAGATTTGAGCTGCAAGAAATGCGCCTCAAGATTTGCGCTGCATTTTTAAATGCTGCATGATTTTCGCCTTACGATATTAGACGTGATGACGAGATGGGATCCCGACGGGATCCCGATCCCGCCCGATTTTGATCCAAAATCTCGTCCCGAAATCCCGCCCGACCATTTCCCGAAATCCCGATCCCGAAAATCGTCAGATGCCGACACGATTATTTATAGCATTTTCATCAATTATTCATTATTTGTTTGATAAATTCTGCTGCATTGTTTGCGCTTTTGTACGTTGATGCGCTCTTTATCTTTTTGCATTTTCAGATGAGTGTTATTTTGAGCATGGATCTTTTTGCAAAGCTGTCGGCTATTGAAGCATGATTTCGTGAAGTGGGTTTTACTAGCAAACAAGTTTCACTTGTAATTGATTTATTACTTTTAGGATTTATGGGCTTACTATGTTTCTCGACGCACGCTTCAAGGACTGTGTTGCCTCGAGCAGAGTTGATTTGCGAACCAAAACCCTGGGGCAGGAGTGCAGTATATGTAGTCCTCTAAAAACCATTTTCGACCACTTTTCGCGTGTTTTAGCACATGAAACGTGTAGAAAACATGTTTTAAAGTGGCGGAAGACAACTTTCGGGAAAAATATTTTGACCAAAATTTCACTTTTTGCCTTGGCGACCAAGGCAAACCACATGGATAATTTCAGCCATTATCGATTTTCCACCTTAAAACACAGAATTTGAACATAGTTTTGAATACTGAGACCTACCGCATAAAGAAACTCTGGTATGCATACATTTTTTATGCATCCAGAGTCAATTTCCAGTGATTTGTGCAGAAAAGAACGCAGAAAGTTTTCCAAAAAGAAATAAAAACAGGAGAAGAGAAACTCTCTGTGGGCCGAACCCGTGTTACACCTCGTTTTTATGCGTTTTCACTAGGGTTATTTAGACGGTAAGTTACCACGGTAACCTACTACAGCCTGTATAACTTACCGAAAATGTGTAAGTTTAAAACAGTTAACTGTACAGTTGACTATACAGTTAACTGCATACTGCCACCTGTACAATCCCTTGTTATTTCTGTCCGATTTCTCACCGCCAACCGGAAATTTGGCTAACTTTCCAAATCTTTTCTGTCCGGAAAGAAAGGAAACCCTAGTCTAAAATATGTGGGTGTGCGCATCTCAACTCCAAGTCCTCCAAGCCAACTCCAAGCCTCCTGTGTCCCCGAAGGGGAGTTGAGATGCGCACACCCACATACCTTAGACACAAATCACTCGAAAGCGACTCTGGATAAAAAATGTATGCATACCAGAGTTTCTTTATTCCGTAGGTCTCAGTATTTAAAACTATGTTCAAATTCTGTTTTTAAGGTGGAAAATCGATAATGGCTGAAATTATCCATGTGGTTTGCCTTGGTCCCCCAAGTAAAATTTTGGTCAAAATTTTTTTCTCGAAAGTTGTCTTCCGCTACCTTAAAACATGTTTTCTACACGTTTCAGGTGCTAAGACACTAGAAAAATTGCCCAAAAGTTGTTTTTTGGAGGACTACATATACTGTAATTTAACCCACTCTGGGACTAATATTTGGGTAATGAAATATTTTGCTAATAAAAATTGTCATTTCTTGAGTAAAAACCCACCAACACCAGCATACAAAGCAGGACAAGTAGCCAGTTGTTTCCATGGAACCTGAAAATGCCGTTTGTATGTTAATAAAATCAGAATCATTTGATCTGTCTAACCTTTTTTCTGAGCTTTCTTTTGCCCAAATTCTCTTGAGCAATCTTTTGTTCCACAAAATATCGTTCTAAACACATTTTTGTGACAATAAAACTGAAGGACAAAGGACACTCTTATCCATACCAGTATGTGAGGTGCAGAAGTGTTTGGAGGGTTTGTCGGCAGACATGACCAGCCAGACCACTAGGATAAAACTGCCAATCAGGGCTGACAAATAATAGATGGCTGGCCAGCCGTTTAGGATGTCTTTGCGCGAGCATAGGAAACCAGCTACAGGCAGGATCAACAGCGTTCCTAAATATTTGCAAAATTTTGCGGTACGCGCTAAAAATAATGGGAGTAACAAACCTATTTGCCGACCTCCAGTTATGAAACCAATGGCGAAAGGCCTAAGACGTATATATATTTTGGGATTGAAGTAAAGCAAGAGCAAATTGCCGGAGCAAATTTTTTTTAACTAAAATTTAAGAGCCCGAGAGCTTGAATTATATCTGCTTGTTGTCTTGGCAGTCTTTGCAATAGTTCTGTTGTATTTTTCACGCTGATCATTTTGGTATATTGTAAAGTTTTTTAGATTGCCATTCTCCTCCTACTAAGCGGTCTTAACCCTTTTTTGGTCTTTTTAGACACACGTTCAGCGATGAGGGACAGACAGAAGAGCAAGTTGGTAGCGCAATGGTTGAGATGATGGCATACAAAGCAAAGATTCATCGACCCATAGGAAGATCCACTTCATGTTTAGAAGGTTGGTTCGAAGACGAAAGTGTTCAAAACAATTGTTTAACTTTTAGGAATCCGAAAAGGCTCATGCGATTCTGGCAATACTGGCACGCTGCTTCCTATCTGCACCGCCAACAAGTCAACCCAGTGAACAGCTTTTCTCCGTGACTCGGGACATTTACTATTAAAAAAAGTCAAAGTTAGATCCAAAAACAGCGGAGCATCTGATTTTTTTTAAACAAAAATCTCCATCTGTTGAAATTTGTGTATTAAAATGCCAGTGTTTGTGTTAGCCGTGAATGAATTTTGTAAAGTCATTGCTTTTAAAAATTATTGGATAATGAGCCAATATACTGGAATGTGACATAATATTAAGTATTGGGATTGGGTTGGAAATGACCAAGAATATTGTATTGGGGTATTGGGTTTAGCCAAATGTACATCACTTTTTCAAACCGGTTATGAGGTCACTTGACCCGTCCAAAGTTGCGTAAATATACTTTTTAAAAAATGATCTACGTGAATTCTGCATCCAAATAGACCAATGTAACACTCTGTCTTTCTCGTGTTGGAGGGAGGGCAGTGTTAACAAATATATTAGTTATATCATGATCCGTAAAATCGTTATATCCCATAGAGCGACTTTTAGACTATTTTGTGAGTTGGTTTTTTGAGGGCGAATATAACTAAATAATACACTATTTTGTATGTGTTCTCTAAAACGCCGTAAACCATGTTCCAGAATACTAGGTTTTTGAGCGTTTTTGTAAAATAACTACGATTTTGAAAAGTCACATTTTAGGAATCTTTGATCAATTAAATTTTAATTTTTGGCCAAAGTGATATTTCTGCATATATAGGAAGATAGAAGAGCTTATGAGGAACGTTTATAGTTTTTGAAGCAGACAAAAACAAAATTTAGAAAAAAAGTTACAGCCTTATCTAACTTATTAGTGCTCAGCCTATGGGTCACGTGTTTGAAACGCCGATTTGGACCACTTTTTAGATTCGAAAAACTTAATTAACGGTAATTTACTAGTACAGGGTGTTTCAAAATTTACTGTCACTCTTAAGTGGTCATAACTTTTTTTAAAGGCCGTTTTGAATTTCTGTGAACGCAGATCGACTCAGTCTTTGACGACAATTTTTTTGGTATATAATGTGAAAAACACGATTTTCGCTTGGTCCCTCCTGTTGTTTTGGCTTTACCCACAGGGTGGTTAACTCAAATTTCAAAAAAGGTGGCGAAATTCCCCCAAAAGGTGGCGTTTTAACTAAAAATTTTCTCAAAAGGTGGCATTTCTAAAGAAACGTATAAATATGAACATCTTTATTCCCCGAACATGTGTATCTCAACACCACGTGGCTTTTTCAACAAATCTTGATCGGAACAGTTATAAAGAAAAAGCACTGAATTTAACAAAACCAATTCTACGAAATCATGAAATAAGGAAAGAATGTTCTGCACATTTTGCCGAATCTTGCACAAAAATGCCAAATTTTGCTTTTCGAAAAGGTGGCAACATTTCAAAAGGTGGTAAATGCCACCTAAAGGTGGCAATTTAAACACCCTGCTTACCCATCCAAAGGCCACCTACAGACCAGGAGCCAAACAACAGGGGGACCAAGCGAAAATCGTGGTTTTGACCTTGTATATCAAAAAAATTGTCATCAAAAACTGAGTCGATCTGCGTTCACAGATATTCAAAACACGGCTTTTAAAAAAAAGTAATGACTGCTTAAAAGTGTCAGAAAAATTTGAAACACCCTGTAAATTACCGACTAACGGGTAAAATTCTCAGATGTCAAAACCACGATTGAACCACCCTGAAAAGCTAAAAATAGGCATATTTCAACAAAAGAAGCCAAAAGAAAGCAGATATATATTTATCTGTTTCAAAGATATGAGCACTGCGTAGAATATGGATGATATAGACGACCAGCCGAATAAAAATGGAGCTAGACTTATCAAAAAGTTAACCTGATAGTTAACCAATTAATCAATAAATTTTTACGAGAAGAATTTTATAAGTATTTACCGGATTTTTACGCGTTGGTAAATTACTGGCAAATTACCATTTACAAATTACAAACCTCTCTTTGGGCGGAAACCAGCCTGCAAATTTATGACATTGTTATAATTGTCTCAAAAATGTGAAAAAACTGACGAGTGATCATAGAGTTGGTGCTAGGTTGCAGTAATGCATCCGAAAACCCCGTCTGAAATTCGACAAAGGATGTAAATTGTAACCGCTTGGATTAATTAGAAAGTGCTTGCCAGAAGTCTGGCCATGACCACAAACCTAGACACAAAAATTTAATTACTTAATAAGAGCATTAAAAAGGTTACACACCACACTCCCATAGGGGCTACAATGGGAACTAGGATGTTGCTGCAAAACAGTTTGATTTTCGGACCATAGTTAGACCATTTAAAATTATGAATGAGGCCAACCTGATGACAAGAAGAGTCAAGGCCAGTACTATAGTCCACTTGCTGTTCAATCTGCAATATTAATTGAGTTGGCACACTTTGTTACATTATATTTTCGTATTCTTTATATATTATAATTTATCAGTTCACTAAACAATGGGTTTCACTGCAGTAAAATTGTTCGATGGGTTTTCAAAATTAATGTGCGTGCGGAAAAATTGTAGCTTGGTAACCCATCAAACAATTTCGCAACCATTTTTTTATAAAATTTTAGGGGTGGAACCCCAACCTGCGAGCTTAGAGGTACGGTTGGCAAGGTTAGTCTTAAAACGACTTGCTGACTAGTTGCTGGGTTTGTGAACACTTTTTTAACAGGCTATAAAATCTTCATTTTTGGCATTTCAAAATTTTTTTGAACTATCATATGCAGAACGGCAAAATCTACAAAACAGTTAAAAAAATTTGAACTCATGCACCAACCCAATAGGAGTGTGAAAACATAAAATACAGCAGAAAAGTGCGGCCTAGAGGAAAATGTTTGCTACCAATACAAATTAAATAGTACTAAAATTATGGCTTGCGCTAGCCACATGGATACTGCCATAGGCATAAACTTTTGATTTAGACCACAGTATTGCACAAGTTTAACGAAAATAAAAAGTTCGGGCTGGTTTTTTCCCAAAAATTTCACCACTTTGTATAAAAGACTTACTTTTTCCAGTAAGTTTTTTTATGAAAACCCGTAAATTTCCTTAGCAGTTCGAACTTCGAACATAGGCATTTTTTTATTATTGGTTGCTAGAGTTCGACTATTAACATTAAAAAAATGGTTGTCTATCGTGTAGTCATGCCTCACTAACCGAAAATTAAAAATAAGTTGCGTTTTATGATTAGGATTTCAAAGAAAATGTTGCCGGCTCTGCATTCGCGGGACTAGAAAAAAAACATGCCTTGGTCCCCCTGTTGATTTTTTATGAAAATTTTTTTATCTCAAAAGTTTCAAAAAGTGTTTATATACACTTTTTTTATCATTTTTATGCAAAAAAATTTGACCCTACTTGGATATGACCCACCCCCCCACCCACCCAATCAACATTTTTAAAGTGTTTCCAAACACCCTAGATCGATTTAAAATCGCCTCAGAAAACTCGAAAAAACATTATTTTCAAATTCTGGTCAATAAAAAATTGAGTTTTGCTCGTTTTACCATGTTTTTCAACACTTCTTTTACAATGAGACTCTTAATGCCTTTTTGATCAAGAGTCTTACTCAATTATGTCTAAGGTGAGGAGTGCGCAGTTTAACTCCTCCCTACGCCTCCCAAAAGGCGCAGGATCCAATACAGTCAACTATCCCAAAATAAACATACTGCTAGATACAGCAATCAATAAGCTTTCAAGTGAGGTATTGCGTGCCTTGAAACAAAATAAAAAAGTGTGAAACGTGCGTTATTAAAAAAATGAAAAAATTCACATGGGTCGAAAAGACCCACTTAGTAGTTTAAGGGTTAAAACTAGGGTTGGTATTTTCCCCGCAAAATTCCTGGGAAACTTCCTGGGAAAATTCAACCTTTCTGGGAAAATTGGGAAAAATTGAAAACTTGAATTAAAAACAATTTTAATCAAAATCAAACAAATCAACATAAAAATTATCAAAAATAATAGTTTCTTCAATTGCTTTTGCGTTAGTTTCCCACTATTTGCTTTTCAATATCTACTCCCACAGTAACTCCCTACTGTCAACTATCCCATACAGTCAACTATCAGTTAACAATACAGTCAACTATCCCAACACAGTCAACTATCCCAATACAGTCAACTATCCGAATACAGTCAACTCCCCCAATACAGTCAACTCTCCCAATACAGTCAACTCTCCCAATACAGTCAACTCTCCCAATACAGTCAACTATCCCAATACAGTCAACTATCCCAATACAGTCAACTATCCCAATACAGTCAACTATCCCAATACAGTCAACTATCCCAATACAGTCAACTCTCGCAATACAGTTAACTCTCCCAATACAGTCAACTCTCGCAATACAGTTAACTCTCCCAATACAGTCAACTATTCCAATACAGTCAACTATCCCAATACAGTCAACTCTCGCAATACAGTTAACTCTCTCAGTGCTACAATGGGATGGTCAACCAACCAATGCACGACTGGTATTATTAGGTTGATAAGGGGTTTAAGTTCGTTTGCTCATCGATTTTGTTGAAGTATCCCCAAGCCCACGACAATTGACGGCCTCCAGACATTGATTATCTGTAAACAATTGTTTAACATAGAAACGAAAAACAAAATAGCAATTTTCCCGCTTTTTCTTTCAATTTTCCCACTTTTAATTTTCGCGGCAACTTTCCCGGGAATTTTCCCATCACCCAACCCTAGTTAAAACCCATGTATTATTAAGCCGAAAATTCGTTAGATGAAATCCCAAAATAATTACAGTCAAAAAATCACCCACCGGTCAGCTTGGGTTCCTGTCACTAACATCAGCAAGCTGCCAGCATTCTGGGCCGAGAAAACTATTCCTGCAAGCCATCAGATAAACAAAAACTCTTGTGGAACCTTAAAAATCACCCACCCTGATCCAGTGAAGTCCAATTTAACTTGTCCTTTTCATGGCAACTTTCGATGACCACTGTGAGTTTATTCTCTTCTTTTCTGACTCCTAGTTCTAGGCTCAGCAGATCGCCGGGCAGCACCTCTGGAGTAGCTGCGTGTTTCTAAACCTGGCCAGCTGGCACTCCGACACTACCGCTGTCGGCTCATTGCTGTAGTTGCCTTTGCTGAACTGGAAAGTGGCATTCTCCACCCCCATTTTTTCCAGAACATGTAGTATTTCTTGGATGAACACATTGGTGTTGTTGGAACTCCTCTTCAGCCTCTTGATGATAGCTGGAGAGAGCTTCTGGTCTGAAGAGAATCCAGCGTACGGAATCAGGGTGGTGATGTCCACAGGAGCTGGGCTACGCTCCATGATGGTGTTGCTGGACATGGGAGAGGTGGGGTTGCTGGATCTGTCCACAGGAGCCATGCATACCATACTAACGGAAATGTTGCTCGTGGATCTGCAAAATTAAATTTAGATAATTTTATGGTATCGCCCTTGTCTACCCACAAGTAGGTCCCCACCAATAGTATTATTTGCCTGGATTTACTGGCATACCAGTCGCACTAGCCCATTTCTCAGTAAGGACGCCACTGAGGACTGTAGCTTTTTAATATCAGCCAGTTTATAGGGTTGCAGAAGAAATTGGATTGCAGAAATTCATAGATTTTGGTCATTGCAACATAAATTTGAAAGAAAATTTTCTGCTTGCCTATCTCGTTTATCAGGTGGAAAGACCCTAGTAGCGAATAACCACATCCCCATATTTTTTAAAACTTAAGTAAAGAGCACACAAATATATGTCTCAGACTCCGGAAAATGTGCGGAAGATATTCCTTAGTCACAAATTCCATACGCTGGCCTACCCCTGATCCTAAGAGCAGAAATTTTGTTCGACGCTTGATAGGCCATTGTTTAATATAAAACCACCCTTTAGGGGCAAAAATAGGTGGCCCACAATGTGGATGTTAGTGGGTGTTCCGCCAGTCAGATCGAAAATCTGTTAATACCATTCGACGCGGAATGGTCGATTTACCTTCATGAAAAAGTGCTAAATTTGGGGTCGTCCGCCTCAAAAAAAGTTACACCCCGTTGAGCTGCCAAACCACAGATCAAGGCATTTTGGGCTGATTTCAAATTGTGTTGGGGACCAAGGCATTTTGGGCTGGATTTCAAATTGTGTTGGGACCAAGGCATTGTGGGCTGGATTTCAAATTGTGTTGGGGAGGCATTTTGGGCTGGATCAAATTGTGTTGGGGACCAAGGCATTTGGGCTGGATTTCAAATTGTGTTGGGGACCAAGGCATTGTGGGCTGGATTTCAAATTGTGTTGGGACCAAGGCATTTGGCTGGATTTCAAATTGTGTTGGGGACCAAGGCATTTTCTGATTTAAATTGTGTTGGGGGACCAAGGCATTGTGGGCTGGATTTCAAATTGTGTTGGGGACCAAGGCATTTTGGGCTGATTTCAAATTGTGTTGGGGACCAAGGCATTTTGGGCTGGATTTCAAATTGTGTTGGGTGACCAAAGCATTTTGGGCTGATTTCAAATTGTGTTGGGGGACCAAGGCATTTTGGGCTGGATTTCAAATTGTGTTGGGGGACCAAGGCATTTTGGGCTGGATTTCAAATTGTGTTGGGGGACCAAGGCATTTTGGGCTGGATTTCAAATTGTGTTGGGGGACCAAGGCATTTTGGGCTGGATTTCAAATTGTGTTGGGGGACCAAAGCATTTTGGGCTGGATTTCAAATTGTGTTGGGGACCAAGGCATTTTGGGCTGGATTTCAAATTGTGTTGGGGGACCAAGGCATTTTGGGCTGGATTTCAAATTGCGTTGGGGGACCAAGGCATTTTGGGCTGGATTTCAAATTGTGTTGGGGACCAAAGCATTGTCACAGGTGAAATCCTGGCATCCTAGCATGCATCATTTTTGTAACGCGTGTTCGCCACGAAAGAGAGATCTCTAGAGGTGCCCGGCGCCTACAAATTGCCACATCTGTGGCAAGAACATATTCTAGTACTTAACTAATTGGGAATAGAGAATACTTCAGTAAGACTATATACTTCCCTCCTATGGTTCACTAACCGCTCTAGATTTTTCTATCTTTTTGTTGCAAAACTACTTACATAGAAAGTGAAATAAAGCAAAAACACATCAAGATAGCTATAAAGAAGCGAGTAGATGGAAATATTCTGGACTTGGGATTGCTGGATGATGAGCTGGATATGGAGGCTGCTGACGACTCATCTCTAACATCTGCAATTAGTCAACATAATTATATTTGATTCATAAAGATATAAGACAAAATTACCACCATTTTCGAGTATTGCACAAGGACAAAAGGTAGAGAAGACAGCACTTGGCGAGCTGCAACAATTGCAATTGGGCTTGCTAATCAAACATTTGCAACTAGAGCAAGAGGAGGAGGAGCATGAAGCTGTCGAGCTTAGGGTCATCTCCCTGCTACACTGCTTTGCGGTGCTGGTTGGAACTACCCGGTTCATTCTAAATAGGTGGTTAGCAATGATTTATTTTCTTGAAAATCACCGCAAATTATTTGTTTCTCACCGCAAAATACTTTCTTCTGACCGAATTCGATTTTTTCTCGCTGTTTACATTAATCAGAACACGAGAGCGCTCTTGGAAAGGGTTGGAAAGCGCGAGAATATCCCGCAAAATTTCTGAATTAATCAAAGTAATCTTATATAGTATTTGGCATGTGTGGGTGGGTAACGCTTTTTTACTTCGAAGGCCAGAACGGGTCGTAGATAGCGAAATCACTTTTGTCGCTAATACCATCGTGTTCCCAGAATGTCAGCTTTCGTTTTAAAAAAAGAACAGGCGAAAAAAATGAGTTCTAATAGGGGATATACCTATTTTTATGAATGAAGTCATAGCCCCTCATTGAAATTTCGAAATACTATAGAGGCGCCGATAGGCGCCTGTGGTCCCTTGTATTATAATAACACGACAGCTCAAATTCGGGAGAAAACAGATTTTTGCGGTGAGAAAAAAGCATTTTGTGATTAATGTTTTTTGCGGCGAGAAACAAATAATTTGCAGTGTACAGTAAGCCTAAGCCCGAGAAATTCGGCCTATTTCAAATGGCCATAACTTTTGGTAGACGTCAAATTTCGACAAACGGTTTTTTGCAATTGTCTTAGAAAAAATATATATTTTGTTTGGTATATGATGTCAAAAACACTATTTTCGCTTGGTACCCCCTGAGGTTTGGGTCCTGGTCTGTGGATGGCCTATGAATGAGTAAGGCCCAAACCATAGGGGGTGACAAGCGAAAATTGTGTTTTTGACATCACATACCAAACAAAATGTATATTTTTTTCTAAGACGATTGCAAAAAACCGTTTGTCGAAATTTGACGTCTACCAAAAATTATGGCCATTTGAAATCGGCCGGAATTTCTTGGGCCATACTGTATTTGCAGTGAGAAAAAATTATTATCCATTTTTTAAAGTTAAATATTGGCATTTGACAAGCAATAACAACGAGGCAAACAATAAATAATTCAGAATTAATTCGGGTTCGCAAGTGAGAATTATACAGAATTTCTGCGGTCAAAAAGCACTTCAGGCACCATTGGCAGTAGCACTTTACTGGCCCGTTATACATGTTAAGACAAATGGTGTTTTAGTGACCTGGCTCACCAGTCTCCGTGAAGGCACTTCATATAATGGCTTGACTTTACTTGACCAAGCCCTCTGATGGGTTAGAGATGCGCGCACTCGCTTACCTTAGACATGATTCCGAGGAAGACTCTCGATCATAAAATGCATAAAGAGTCTCTTTTTGCCACGGCCCATGTTGAAAAACATGGTAAGACAGTCAAAAAATATAAAAATCCACTTTTCTAACGTTCTGCCATAAAAGTGGCTTCTTTTATTCCCTTCCTCTCCCAATACAGCCCTGAATCCCTTAAAAATGTTTTGGCGGGAATTTGAAAAAAAAATTTTTTTGAAAATTTTCGAATTTTTTCACCTTGGGGGACCAAGGCAAATCGAAAAAAAATTTTTTTCACTTTTCCAGAAACGATTGGTAAATTCGCGCCTAAATCGGGGTCGAGAAACACGAATATGCAATCGGTTTTTCAAAATTGTCATCAAAAGTGGGTCAGCCGTGGGGGGGGTCAAGTAAAGTGTTACCCATATCATAAATTTTAAAAAATTAATTGGGTTCTAGAAAATGAGAAAATAAACCCGAAGTGTGAAAAGCTTATGCGGCATTTTTGGAACTCGTCAGAAAACTTTAGTTGCTTTGGTATAATGAGTGAACTTTCCCATGAGGATTAATCAAAGACGTGACGGCGACAGCGTAGGTTGTGTTATTTTGCGTCGGTGACTCGAAGATCAAGGCATGATTTTGCCTCAAGTCTTCCAAAATTTGATGTAAGTTTTTATTTTATTGATTTGCGGATTCAATTTTTTTTATTTCTCAGAATGAAATATCCAGTTTAAAGGGAGGACTGTTTCATGTCCGGATAGGTTTTGAACTGAAAATGTTGGAAATTTGGGCGCTACCGCAGTATAAACCACCAGACCAAAAATTTTTTTTTGGTCTGGCAGACCAAAAAAATGCACCATAATGGCTCTAATTTATTGTGCGGAATGTTGAAATGCAGTCATAGTAGTTTATTACGGGTGGTATTTAATTTTGCCCACTAATCTCTGAAAAATGCCCGCCGATTCGTGGAAAAATGCCAGCCGATTTTTTGAATAAAAATTAGCGGACATTTTTCCCGAAATTAGCAGGCCTTTTTCCCGAAATTAGCAGGCATTTTTCAGAGATTAGCGGGCGGATTTAAATATTACCCGTTCATTACTGCTCAGAAAATATAAAAAACACACCAAAAACAAAGAAAAGGAGTTAAAGGTAGATTCAAAGGAGAGATGAAATCTTGTGAAAAAAAGTTTACAAAATTTAGTAAACAGTCAACACCTGGGAATTTCACGTGCTTAGCAATTTTATTTGCCACACTTTTGAATAATGCTCTCTTATTATGATGTTAATAATTTAATGGCCGAGCCAATTAAAAAAATTGAGCTTAATAAGAAAGATTTATGAAAAAGGTGTAAATTTGGAACTCCTGCAGACTTTATATCTCTTTTGGTTCACATAAAAAGACCAGTATTTTGATCCACCCATGTTATTGAGAATGAGAACAGCTCAAATTTGAAACATTTGTCGCCATTCTGACTACGCCTTTTTGCAAACATTTCCGCTAACCGTTAAAAACACTTGTCCATCATGAGAAAAACAAACAAAAAGTTTTGCTACATGCAAATAATTGCAACATTCTACAGGGCGGCAGCCAAATGATTCAGCCAATTTTTACGACCATAACTTTTTTCTGATACAAACTCGAAGTTCTGATTTTACAAAAGTTAAGCAAATAGTTTATTTGCTGCGCCTTTGACGCAATTGATATTTGCTATTTTCGTCAACTTCAAATTCTGGGGTTTGCTGTTTGGGGGTGGGGGCAGGGTGCCCAACTTGCCTTTTTTTAATTGCCTTTTTCGACGGCTGGCCTTTTTTCTTGAGACGAAATAAAGGGTGGTGCTGGGGTGGTGTTGACGGTTGGTGGGGGAGGGATCGCGGTTCAAAAGGTTCAAAAATCCCGTCAAATTAGTAATTTATCCCGTCGAATCTTAAAAATTTGTTTGTCTCAAACATTTCTTAAGCTTTTGTTTTTACTTTTATACCAGCGTATAGCCCTGGATCTCAGCTTTCTTACGAGCTATCGATTAACTTAATAAAAGTTTAAAAGATTGCAAAAACAGATTTTCGAGTGTTTTAAATTTTTGGAAAAAATTGCTCCGTTCGAAGAGAAAAAATCTTTGTATATGATGAATTCTTCCAAAAATTCAGTTCTTCCGAGAACGTGGGGAATGGGAAAATTATTTTCGCTACTAATTTCATCGTGTTACGCAGAATGTCAGCCTTCGTTAAAAAAAAGATGGTCGAAAAATAGGCGTTCTATGAGGGGCATCTGCCTACTTTTGTGAAGTCACAAAATCCTGCACGTACGAATCCTGCACTGCACAAATCGAGCAGGCTAAGCACAATTTTGTTGTCAGAAATTAGGTATTGTCTGTTGGGAAAATGTCAATATAGGCGCCGATAGGTGCCTCTAATATTTGTGGCCAGATTGTCACAACAGAGCTGAACAAAGTCTTTAAAAGTTGAGGTTCTACTGGAGAATCCGTTCCCATTTTTTACCTTGGCCCCCCTGTTGATTTTTAGTGTTTGAAAAAAATATTGTCAAAAATTATTAGTCTACAAACATTCTTACTTTTATTATTTCTTACTTTTATTCTTAAAAATCAACAGGGGGACCAAGGCATATTTGTTGAAAAAACAACAGGGGGACAAGGCATATTTGTTGAAAAACAACAGGGGGACCAAGGCATATTTGTTGAAAAACAACAGGGGGACCAAGGCATATTTGTTGAAAAACAACAGGGGGACCAAGGCATATTTGTTGAAAAACAACAGGGGGACCAAGGCATATTTGTTGAAAAACAACAGGGGGACAAGGCATATTTGTTGAAAAACAACAGGGGGACTAAGGCATATTTGTTGAAAAACAACAGGGGGACCAAGGCATATTTGTTGAAAAACAACAGGGGGACCAAGGCATATTTGTTGAAAAACAGGGGGGACCAAGGCATATTTGTTGAAAAACAACAGGGGGACCAAGGCATATTTGTTGAAAACAACAGGGGGACCAAGGCATATTTGAAAAAACAACAGGGGGACAAGGCATATTTGTTGAAAAACAACAGGGGGACCAAGGCATATTTGTTGAAAAACAACAGGGGGAACCAAGGCATATTTGTTGAAAAACAACAGGGGGACCAAGGCATATTTGTTGAAAAACAACAGGGGGACCAAGGCATATTTGTTGAAAAACAACAGGGGGACCAAGGCGTATTTATTGAAAAAACAACAGGGGGACCAAGGCATATTTGTTGAAAAACAACAGGGGACCAAGGCGTATTTATTGAAAAACAACAGGGGGACCAAGGCATATTTGTTGAAAAAACAACAGGGGGGACCAAGGCATATTTGTTGAAAAACAACAGGGGGACCAAGGCGTATTTATTGAAAAACAACAGGGGGACCAAGGCATATTTGTTGAAAAACAACAGGGGGACCAAGGCATATTTGTTGAAAAACAACAGGGGGACCAAGGCATATTTGTTGAAACAACAGGGGGACCAAGGCATATTTGTTGAAAAAACAACAGGGGGACCAAGGCATATTTGTTGAAAAACAACAGGGGACCAAGGCATATTTGTTGAAAAACAACAGGGGGACCAAGGCATATTTGTTGAAAAACAACAGGGGGACCAAGGCGTATTTATTGAAAAACAACAGGGGGACCAAGGCATATTTGTTGAAAAAACAACAGGGGGACCAAGGCATATTTGTTGAAAAACAACAGGGGGACCAAGGCATATTTGTTGAAAAACAACAGGGGGACCAAGGCATATTTGTTGAAAAACAACAGGGGGACCAAGGCATATTTGTTGAAAAACAACAGGGGGACCAAGGCATATTTGTTGAAAAACAACAGGGGGACCAAGGCATATTTGTTGAAAAACAACAGGGGGACCAAGGCATATTTGTTGAAAAAACAACAGGGGGACCAAGGCATATTTGTTGAAAAACAACAGGGGGACCAAGGCATATTTGTTGAAAAACAACAGGGGGACCAAGGCATATTTGTTGAAAAACAACAGGGGGACCAAGGCATATTTGTTGAAAAACAACAGGGGGACAAGGCATATTTGTTGAAAAACAACAGGGGGACCAAGGCATATTTGTTGAAAAACAACAGGGGGACCAAGGCATATTTGTTGAAAAACAACAGGGGGACCAAGGCATATTTGTTGAAAAACAACAGGGGGACCAAGGCATATTTGTTGAAAAAACAACAGGGGGACCAAGGCATATTTGTTGAAAAACAACAGGGGGACCAAGGCATATTTGTTGAAAAACAACAGGGGAACCAAGGCATATTTGTTGAAAAAACAACAGGGGGACCAAGGCATATTTGTTGAAACAACAGGGGGAACCAAGGCATATTTGTTGAAAAACAACAGGGGGACCAAGGCATATTTGTTGAAAAACAACAGGGGGGACCAAGGCATATTTGTTGAAAAACAACAGGGGGACCAAGGCATATTTGTTGAAAAACAACAGGGGGGACCAAGGCATATTTGTTGAAAAAACAACAGGGGGACCAAGGCGTATTTGTTGAAAAAACAACAGGGGGGACCAAGGCAAAAAATGGGAACGTTTTCTCCAGTAGTGCCAAAGTTGAGTTAAAAAAATTGTCATATCCGGTCAAGTCCAGTGAGTGTCTTAAGTGATTAAGATTAACTGTAATTAAGAAAAATTTCAAAAATTTTACAAGCTAAAACAATTTCAGCCGAAAAATGACGTAGATGAAATAGTGCAACAAGCCATCCATAGAAAACAAGTTTCACACCACCAAAAAATAATTCATGCGACTGATCACACAAATATTACAATGGTTTTGCACATAACATGTGTGAAAAAAATAGTATGATGCTGAAAAGGTCAGTTCGTTTAGCTCTTGAACTATAATCTCACATCTGCTGCTTGTCTCTCGATTGGACTCCTTTTTGTGGGAACGAAAAGGGGGTGCAACTAGCAAAAAGTGCTTCTTTTTTTGCTGGTGTGATTGCTTAGGCTTAAGCAATCCACTCGCAGACAATCTGGGACAATTAGCAGCGAGGTGACTGCTAATAATACGGCTGGATCAACTCTTCTGTCGACTCTTGAAATGTTTTCGCCTTGCATTTTTGTTTCTGAGTGTTTGTTTTCAACGTCTGCTATTTGCGTTGAAAGAGTCAACTATATAGAGTGGAAGGCGAGGATTAAAAAGAATACTAATTTCTGGAAATTAAAAGCATAGCAAACTATGTGAATAGAATTTAGCAAAGAGATTGGAGCATTGAAAAGCCTTTGCGCAATATGGGTATGCGGGACCAGTGCTGTTTATTTTGCCCTTTTTCGCTCAGGCTCCCCCGGTTTTAAAATGGCTCTGACTCTAGCTCTGATGTTCGAAAAGGTTGGCTCTGGCCCCAATTTCCGCCCGGCTCTTTTTTCTGCACCCACAAATTTATCTCTGGCTTTAGCTGAGAGCCGGTGCGGAGTCAGAGCCGAAGTAGACATTTGCTCCTAAGGCTAACTTTTTACTGCTCTGGCTCTGAGTCCAACATTTTTTTGCTCCATGGCTTTGGCTCTGTCCCCTGCTCTGGCTCCGGCCCTAAAGATAAAAAATTTTTGCTTCGCTCTAGCTCGGAGCCGGCAGCTAAGTCACAGCAGAGTTGGAGGAGTCTACAGCACTGGTCAAAAGACTTGTTAAAAGATAGGCTAGTTTTAACGAAAACCATCGTATGATTGAGATTTCAAATAATATATTCATAATTGCACACTGACTTACAACAAGCTGTATTAAATTTAACATTCAGAATAACCACAGTGACGCTTGAAATGAAAAAATGCAGATTGAAAAGTAAGTAATGAGAGATAAGGATAAAATCTGATCAGCCTTGGCAATTAATTATTTCTCGAGCAAATAATTAAAAAATTACCAGTTGGGGTGTACAACATGCAACTTTATTGGTCAACTATAAAAGGAAGGTGTGATTTCTCCAAAATTTGATTAGGGTTGGCAAGAGCAACGACTTGCCGAGCTGTTTGACAGCACTTTTTAAACAGACTATAAAATCGTCATTTTGGGCATTTCAGAATTTGTTTTTGAACTGTTCTGTAGATGTTGCCGTTCTGCGTAAAATAGTTCAAAAAAAGTTTTTTGAAATGCTGAAAATAAAGATTTTACAGCATGTTGAAAAAGTGCTGTCAAACCCAGCAACTAGTCTGCAAGTCGTTTCAAGACTACCCTTGCCAACCCTAATTCTGATCCAATATCTATAAAGTGTCAAAAAAACAAGCAAACCTTAAGACCTAAAATTTTTTCTGAAAATTCCCAACTGCAGTATAACATAAGGAACCAACTCTGTGACGGTTGTAGGTCGATTCCAGCAGTGAATTTGAATCTTGACGATTTTTTTTGGCTTTTGTTTTATTTAATTGAAATTTCTGCACTAAGATGTGGCCGTGGATCTTGGCTTTGTAGTGGGCTATCAAACTCCGATGCATATTTTGAGGAAAATGAAATAAAGAGATTTTAAAAAAATGACGACGTTATAATACAGGGTGTTTCAAATTTTTGTGACACTTCCAAGCGGTCATAGGTTTTGTGCTTTTGAACGATCGACTCAGTTTTTGATGACATTTTTTTGGTATATAAGATCAAAACCACGATTTTCGCTTGGTCCCCCCTGTTGTTTGGCTCCTGGTCTGTAGGTGCCCTCTGGATGGGTAAGACCAAAACAACAGGAGGGATCAATCGTGGTTTCCACATTATATACCAAAAAAATTGTCATCCAAAACTGAGTCGATCTGCGTTCACAGAAATTCAAAAAACGGCCTTTAAAAAAAAGCTATGACCGCTTAAAAATGTCACAAAAATTTGAAACACCCTGTATTTTTTGATCAGGAAACTAGGACTGAGGGCTACATTCTAGTGCAAAAAATCCTGAAAAATCACAGGAAACTTCGAAAGAAAATTATCGAGATAAAATTTTTTTCTTTCACTTCACTATTGGATTTTTTAGAAAGACTTGCGTCATGAAGTCTTCGCTGCTTGACAGTTTGACAATTCATAAAAAATTGAGTAAAATTTTTACTAGGTTGCATAATAGAAATTCAACATGAATAAATAGGTCTCAAAATCTTAATTTTTATTTGGTATACGAATTTTGAAACTCATCAAACAATTTCGGATTAACAATAATGAATAAAAAAAGAAACTCATGGAGGAGCCAGGAAGGACTCGACCGACGAAGTCTTGTTAACACGAGACTTTTTAGACAGCCCAATAATTTATCAGGTTGTAGAATAATTTGAGTGTGGAAACCAAAGTGCCGCCTCCAATAAGTTGCAAAGTATTTTTATTAACAAAAATTACAAAAAAGATGATAGGTTTCAAAATTAATTTTTTCAAAACTTTTGAAAAAATTTTTGAGTCAAAAGATGAATATTATACGTGAAACCCATTGAAAATTTTTTATACTTTTATCAATAAAAGTATTTTGCAACCTATCAGAAACCAGTCGTTGTTTTGGACAGAATTTTCCTCCAATTCATGGCACTACAGCAGTTATCATTTCAATCCACTTTCTGGGGATGCCATACATATTGAATCAAAGTACGAAGAGATTTGTGATAGGTTTCATATGCAATAGGTGTTTAGATTTCGAAAATCCTTTTACGACACACAGCATCCTAAGTCGACCCTCTCAATAACGAATTCCCGGTAATTAATGAATTCCCGGCTGTATAATTAAATACAGTCAACCTTCTCTATAAGCTACACCCTCGGGACCGATCGCAGCTCATAGACAGGTGTAGTTTATAGAAGTGGTATATTATACGGAACACACCCCCTTGGGACCCAAGTGTAGCTTTTAAAGAGGTGTAGCTTATGAAGAGTGGGGCTTATGGAGAAGTTTGACTGTACACAGAAATCTCTCATATAATGAATCCTCCCATTTACGAAACGACGCCAACAGTTTCAGTTCTGACAGTTTCTGCTAGTTTTTTTGAAAACTTTTGCATTTTATCACAAAAAAGTTCAGGGCTTGTTTGATCACCCAAAAAAAACCAAAGGGGGGACCAAAGGGAAAAATGGCCCCGGATAGGTCAATAGGGCCCAAAAAGCATACTTTTCTAATTCTGAGGATATCGTGGCTACTAGTGTTGATCAGAATACAAAAGTCTTGTAAAAAACATTGATTTAAATATAAAAACTAAAAACTTAAAAAAAAACCGACAGAAACTGTTGTTTCACCTCACGAAACCACTCATTGAAAAATCCTAACCAACTCCGATAATGGCCCTCTTCATAGTCGGGGACAATTTGTAGGGTCAGCTTTTTCTTATACTCAAAAAATGTCAATATTTTTCTTAAAATGCTTTTTTTTTCATATTTATGACCCTAGAGCACCTTTTGAGCTCTACACGAAAATTCGTACTGTGTTTCCGAGTGATTTATAAATATTTGGCGCCCTGAACTTTTTTGTGATAAAATGCAAAAGTTTTCAAAAAAAAACTAACAGAAACTGTTTTGGCGTCGTTTCGTAAATGGGAGGATTCATTATATGAGAGATTTCTGTGTACAGTCAAACTTCTCCATAAGCCCCACTCTTCATAAGCTACACCTCTTTAAAAGCTACACTTGGGTCCGGTCCCAAAGGGGTATGTTCCGTATAATATACCACTTCTATAAACTACACCTGTCTATGAGCATTGAAAGATAACCAAGTGGACAGTTGGCACTGGTGCCAACTGTCCTTTTACCATCTTGTAGAGCTCAATAAGTTGATCGGGGGTCACAAATATCAGATTTGCTACTTTCTCCGCTACTTTCTCCTACCTTCTCCTATTTTAGCACTTTGGAAAAAAGTTGACCCCTAAAAAGTTGAGGGGTCAACTCGATTATGATTATAGCCAATGAAAAGATCACACTTTGAATAAGTGCAGGACGAAATCGAAATCTCTAGGAAATATTGAAATTGATAAAAAAAATGAGAGGCTAGAGATTGGGGGTCAAACCCACTATCAAATTTCACAAAGTAGAAACTTCGCGCAAAAACCATTAAAATTTTCAAATTACTAGCTTTGCAACTGCTATTGATGATGTAGTGTGCTGGTCATTTATATGACTGTGCACTTGGTTTTATCTGTTGTGCAGAGTTTACGTGTTTTTTTTTAACAGATTGACGTAACTCAGCCCTTTCTGCATAATCCTCTAAAAAGGGGTATACCCTCATATGTGGATGGGAACATAGAAAAACAATATAAATGACTAAGCTGAGTGAATAATATTGGGTTGGTCCAATGATTTCGCTGGAGCTTAAACAAACTTGACAAACTTGCTCATTTATATACATAGTCAGTTCACTAATTGATAGGTTTCACTATTAAATAATCATTAGAATAACTGGATCGATACTGTTTGATGAGTTACAAGAATTTTAATTTTTCTGCAATTTTGATTTTGAAACCCATCAAACATTTTATCATCAATTTCAGTGAAACCTTTTAGTGAAACCCATCGGTTGGTGGGCTGATTATGTGATCAGTTGAAACCCATGTAAGAACGTTAGCTGCTGTATCCCTGGACCCGTAAACTTATCGAGCAACGTAATAATTAAACCTGTCACTCCTAATTAAATTCCCTTCAAAAAGAATGTTTGTCTTTTCGAACAATGAAAGAGCATAAACTAGAACGGCAATCAGAGAAGAATGTGTGCCTCAATTACTTTTCCAGACAACCAATTCTGTTTTTAAACAAATAGAGGGCAGGCTCAGCGTAGGCTCAGGGTATGCGAGCGCATGTTAGTCGGGATTAAAAAATGTCTTATAAAATGCAAAAAATAATGTTTTAAAAAGTGGAAAAAGGGATAAAATGCTACGACGCAAAAAAATACAACAACAGAATTACATGGATAATAAAATGAAGATAAAAAAAGGTGCAAAGTCAGAAATCGAGGTCGTGATTTTGTTTTTATTTTGCCATTCTGGGTGAACTTGATTCAACATTTTTTGAGATTTTCTACCACGTCTAGGTGGTTTAGAGGTATTGAAGATGGTTTGAGGAATTTAGGGTGGTGTAGGGCAATTTGGGGGGATTTTGGGAGGTTTGGGCTGGTTACTGGTGGTTTCGGGTGATTATAGAATTAAGGGTTGTGTAGGGCTATTTAATGTGATTTTGGGTGATTTTGAGAGGTTTGGGCTGGTTTGAAGAGTTTAGGGTGGTGTAGGTCGATTTAGGGTGGTTACCAAGTTTCATGCTCTTTAAGTATCGAAATTTCAGTGTAGATTTTTTATGACTTGTATTTATTTTTTCATCGTCCAAAAAAGGTTTTCAAAAAGCTGGAAGCCTGCCGAATCAGAGAATTTAGGGATACCCGAAAAACTTCGCACTCTTACTTTGCCCATTTATCATAACTGAGTTCCGACCAGTGTTGTAAAGGCTGAAAATCATGAAAATTCTTGGTAGATTTCGAAATTTTTGGGTGCTCAATCAAATCTAAAAATTGGAATCGGTAGAGCTTGTAAGAACTGATTTGAAAAAAAATCATGGACTGAGAGTAAGCTTCTTAAAGTAGAAGTTCAAAGGTGACGAAAAATACAGAAAATAGAGTATTCTAATCATCCGAATTCCAACCTATTGCTTTCAAAAACGCCAACAATCAACGATAATTCCAAAAAGAAGACCACCATGTCAAGGCCGGTTATATTGATCCATGCGGCAGTAGCAAGGACACCCATGTCCACTATCCACCACCTATTATTGAAAACTGAGTGACAGCATCCCAGGGGATTAGGAGCAGCCACAAAAACAAGTGGTCATTTGGTGAATAAAAAAAGTAATCTTCCTCCTTTGGAAGATTACAACTGAAGAGATTATTGAACCCCATCTAAGTGTTATATTCTTCTTTGTATAAATTTCTATTGTTTTGCCTGTAGGGAGGGCGCCCGGGCACTCGATCCTTCTTATTATCGGTGATCTTTCGAAATGGCGGTTCAAGAAGGTCATTAAATAAGCTTCTTTCTCTTTGTTCGCCTGTTGCTCATCTTTATTTTTTGGTTTTCTGGAATACTTCTGTTCAGCTTTCTATTGTATCAAAGAGAAAAAGATGCTCCTCCATTAGTAAGTGGTGAGGATTAAAAGATGACTAAGGCGTTAGAACAGCATCAATTTTATGCGCTGCTGTTTTGGGGAAATTTAGTTTTGAAACACAAGTAGCTTTTTATAGTATTTTTTTACTGTACCCTTTTTCTAACAGCTAATAGTTATGAGGCTAGTCTTGAAAAATGAATCGCTTGTTCAGATAGCACAACTGAGATCTTGTCAAAAACTTCAAGAAGAAAATTTCTAGATTTACTTGGTTTTCCTACCTTTAAGGTCAATTTGTAAAAGTTGAAAAAATATTTTTTTTCGACGCGAAACCCATTCTAAACTATTTTTTTCTACCAACAAATGTTTTAAAACAAAACCATGATCATCTGAAAACAAGGAGCCATTTATAAAAATTTGCATCTTTTTTATGCAAAGATATCAAGGCATGCATGACTTTCAAGTGAAACTGGTCCATTATGACGATATTTCCGACGGGCGGCACCGAATTCACCAACACCGAATGCACCAACACACGAATTCACCCGCACACGAATTCACCCACACACGAATTCACCCACACACGCAAATTTTGTTTTTCTTTCTACGAGTTGTGTTTTTTGTGTGCTGCATTACTTGTTCACCATTCGTGCTGTTTTTCATTGGTTTTCTCGTTTATCTTGATTACATTGATTTTTCTTGTGTTTCAGTGCAAGGATGAGTTTCGAACTACTAACGACGGAAAAGAACAAAAAGATGCTGATGGATTCGAATGACTGCCTTTACTGGAAGAAATTGTCAAGAAACGAGCGAACATACTGGCACTGCATCTACTACCAAGCCGACGCTGACAGGGACAAAGGAAACAATTGCGGAGGCAAGTTATTGCTTGTGCTTTTTCTTTTTAATTTGTTTAGGGAATTCCTGGAAGAACTCGCTCAGCAACAGGGAGACGGCATCTTGAATCCATCCAACTGGCTCGGTTTGTGTCCTTCGGTATGTTTGGTTTGATTGAATATAAACGATGATTTCTTCTTTTCAGAACATCCCACTGCAGTCCAACGGTGATGATTGCGAGGTCTTTTGCTTGGTACGCGGAGCGCGTTTTGTGAAGGCGAACAGAAATTTGTACAGGATGGGATGATGCTGTTCGGCAGGAAATGGTGGAAGAAATCCGCAAGGAAATTGTTTCAAAGAATTTGAAGAAAGCGAAATGTTATTTTGTTCAACTGTAAACCTTTGTTTGTCTGTTCAAGCTTGATGTTTTGAATAAATTTGATATGAATTGCTTGCTTGATTGCTTAAGGGTGTTTTTGTGAGTTTTTCTGTCAAAAGGTTCTTGTCTTAAAGGGAAGAACGATAACAAAAAAATTAAAGAAAAGGAAAGAAAAACAAAATTTGCGTGTATGGGTGAATTCGTGTGTGGGTGAGTTCGGTGTAGGTGAGTTCGGTGTGGGTGTATTCGTGTGTGGGTGAATTCGGTATCGGTGAATTCAGTGTGGGTGAATTCGCGTACAGCCATTTCGGACAACGTAGCACAACGCTCAAATCATTTCTACATAAAATATTCCATGATGCTACTCTGTCAGCAATATATATGCGGGTAGGCAAGGATAGTATTAAAACGACTTGCCGACTAGTTGCTGGGTTTGCGGGCACTTTTTCAACAAGCTGTAAAATCTTCATTTTCGGAATTTCAGAAATTTTTTTCGAACTGTTTTGTAGATTTTGCCGTTCTGCGTATAAAAGTTCAAAAAAAAATGCTGAAATGCTAAACATGGAGAATTTACAGCCTGTTCAAAACAGGCTGGCAAACCCAGCAACTAGTCTGCAAGTCGTTTTAACACTACTCCTGCCAACTTTATATTTACGAATTCCACGCAGTACGGACGTGCTTCCAGGCTTGTGGGGGGTAATATTATTTCAAACCAACGACTTCTTGGTGGGTTTGTGAGCACTTTTTCAAGTGGTTGTAAAATCTTCGTTTTTAGGGTTTTAGACAAGAAAAAACCAAGAAAAAACGAAATTCCATTGAACAGTTTTGTAAATTTTGCCTTTCTGTGAATAACTGTAAAAACGGAGTGTATAAAACGTATAAATGTGTAAACATTTTAAACCTGTTGAAAAAGTACTCGCAAACCCAGCAACAAGTCATCGGTTCGAAATAAGGCCTACAACCCTATGGGTCACATAGTTTTTTACTGATTTCAAAATAATGTTCAAGAGTCTTCTAAGTAATTTTTATATGCTTAAAACGATAAAAAAGTTGTTTTGCGATACTTTTCGACATAAGCTCATTTTTCCAAAAAAATCAAATTTTGATTCAAATTTTGACCAAAATTTAACTTTTTGCCTGGGGTACCAAGGTCAGCCAACTTCACACTTAGATCCTTGAAACATGGAATTTGAACATAGTTTTGTTAACTGTGGCTCATCAGATAAATAACTCCAATTTTTTAATACATCCAGAGTATCTTTCGAGTGATTTGTGTCTAAGGTATGTGTCCCCCTTCATTTTGAGTGCTAAATACTTACAACGTAAAAATAAAATTTTGTGAACAAAAGATGTTGAATAAAAAATTTAAGAAAAACCATGATATCATGGGTTACAGCGTGTCAAAACCTTAAACATTAGCGTTGTGTTTTCGAATTTTTTTTGCTAGAAAATCGAAATTTTAAGTCTTTTTTTAATTATTTAGATTTTTTTTCAACTTTTTGATATTTATTGCACGAAAGATGGTTCTTAATGATTGTCGTCATCAAGGTTTCGACACTGAAGTTTCGACCCTACTAGCCACAGTGTCAGGAGGCTAGGTAAGTTAAATTTTAAAGTACCAATCGATAGCCCAAACAAATGGCTACATTTTGTACAGATTCACTTTTTTATAGAGTTTCGAGTGAAATACGGGTAAAAGAAGTCTGCCCATCAATTTTTAAAAGCAATAATTCAAACCAAAATCAAAGAAATACACATAATTTTCATGACAATTAAAAAAGTAAAAACATGGAAAGATAAAGCTGGAACTCAGCTTTCAATAGATATAATATGCTTAAAATCAAACATTAACAATTTGATTAAAAAATTAATATTCGGGACTAACAATTATGGTTTTGTCCCGACACGAAACCATTAATTTCAAACTGTATTTGAAATTGTATCTGACGCTTTACACGCTGTGGGTCATTTCATAACTTTTATTGGTACTTATACGGTTCCCCCCATATCGAAATTTTTTCAAAAACAGGTTTTAACCATTTCTAAGCAATTCTTACACGCTAAAACCGATAAAAACGTTGTTTCCGACCACTTTCCATCAAAAATTTTGACTTTTTAGATTTTTCTACCTCGCCTTCGGCAGGCAACCTACTTAATAGGAAGCCCTTTGGGGTACATGGTCCGGGCCAAGGGCTGACCTTTATATATCAAGAAATATATATCTATATCTCTTGAAAAAGAGCTGCCTGCTTGCAATGTAGAAGGGGTATAAAAAGATTAACATTAACATTGCAAGGCTGGGAAAATACTACATTGCTGCTACTATTGTGAAATTTTGTTCTTTTGTTAGGGCTTGGAATAATATGCAAATAATTTAACTGAATTTTTTATAAGCATTTATACATTTATATTTTCAGTGGTTTTTATTGGTTAAATTTCCTTGATATATTCCTTGATATATAAAGGGTCAGCCCTTGGCCCTGACCATGTACCCTAAAGGGGCTTCCTATTAGGTTGCCTGCCGAAGGCAGGCAGGTAGAAAATCTAAAAAGTCAAAATTTTCGATGGAAAGTGGTCGGAAACAACGTTTTTATGGTTTTAGCGTGTAAGAATTGCTTAGAAATGGTTAAAACCTGTTTTTGAAAAATTTGATATGGGGGGGAACCGTATAAGTACCCTTTTATTTAATTGCTGTAACACCTTTTGAGGTAATATTGTCTCAATAGCCCAGTTTCACTTAGAAGTCATACATGCTCTACAAGAATATGCAAAAAAATTCGCGTAATAGGGTCCTCAAAATCACACCCGGGAGGGTACCATGACTGATATATCCTGATTGTAGATTTGTCTACCGTTTTGTAGACGACGATCCGCGTAAAATATTGTGTTGATGCATAAGTCCTGCAACAACCCAAAGTGACTTGCACTTTTTGATGGGTTGCAAAATATTATTAATTATAAAATATAAAAATAAATTTTCGTAGGTTTCACAATTAACCTTTGTGTTAACTTTTTCTGCGAAAAATTTTTATAAGTGAAACCCATAAAAATTTATTTGCATATTTTTTAAATAAATTTTAGAAATTTTAGCTGCTAGGAGGCATCGCAAAAAAAAACTTTATATGTAAATTTATTTAACTAAATGTTATTAAAAAAACCTCGCAAGGTTCGAAAATAGCTTTGTCTTTGTTGGCCTACACTTTTTCTCTAGCGCAGAAATACTTTTTTGGTGTTAATTTTTTTTCTTAGAAATCAGGAAAATCGCGCGTTGAAAATTAGGACAATTTAGGACATTAAATACATGTCTTAAAAGTATCTAGTTCGAAAAAGTTTCAAATAGGTAAGGTAGAAATACAGAAAGACACCGCCATCTATTGATGGCTTGCTCACATACTTCGAGTTAGACTTCAAGTTCGAGTTCGGATCAAGGGTGTTCATGTAGCGAAAAATTCGAATTCGAAGAGCAACTTATTTAGTCCGGTGAGCTATTTACAGGGAGTTTAAAATTTTTCTGACACATTTAAGCGGTCATAACGCAGTTTTGCTTTCTGTGAAAGATCGACTGTTTTGGATGAGATTTTTTTGGTATATATGAAAACCACGATTTTCGCTTGATCCCTCCTGTTGTTTTGGCCTTACCCATCCAGAGGGCACCTACAGACCAGGAGCCAAACAACAGGGGGACCAAGCGAAAATCGTGGTTTTGACCTTATATACCATGAAATTGTCATCAAAAACTGAGTCGATCTGCGTTCACAGAAATTCAAAAACGGCCTTTTAAAAAAGTTATGACCGCTTAACAGTGTCAGAAAAATTTGAAACTCCCTGTATAACTTTTCGCAAATCATGTTTAAAAGTATCTTAAGAATTTTTCGTATCCTAAAAACGACAAAAACGTTGTTTTCCTGCACTTTTCTATACAAAAAATCAATTTTCTGAAAAAAAGTTCAACTAAAATCTGACCAAAATCTTAACTTACCTTGGCTCCCCAAATCAAAAAATCAGATTTTAGTCAAAAAAAAATTTCATAAAATTGAATTTTTATGTGAGAAAATGACACAAAAAAAGTTTTTTACTGTTTAAGGATATAAAAATTATTTAAGAGACTTTTAAACATGATTTACAAGAAATTATGAAATGCGCCCCGACTAAATAAGTGCCCTCGAACATGTTCACGCACTTCGACCTCGCACTTGAACGCGAAGTATGCGAACAAGTTTCAAGTTCGAGTTGGGATCAAAGTCGTTCACGTAATCGAAAATCCGAACTCGAAGTACGTGAACAAGCCATGAAACTTTTTAAACAAAAATCATTGTAACCCATACACTTATTACATAAACAAAAGCTTATAATAGTCTCAGAACTTAAATACATTGTGGCGAAAGGTAGGTTCACGCACTTTTTTAGTTTTTATAAGTCCATAAAATTCTATCCTAAATCAAAACTTTAGTGATTCACCTGGTGAAACCGAATTTCTAACAGACTCAAAGCATCCAAAGATGACGCAACAGAGAAATGAGTCTCCTAAAACATGCAACAAGTGAAATCTAACCGGAAAGGTTGACCCTTTTATATGGACCCCTCAGGCAAGCTCTCACTCACCCCACTATATAAGCAATATATAATTTCTGCAACCCATTAGCAAACAAAGCATGCAAATAATTGGGCTAAACTCTCAAGTCCAGAAGGAGAAAGCGCTGGGACCTGGAATACATGCGCACAGGTGAATGCTGATAGATCAATGGTGTGGGAAGCAATAAGTGGGTGAAAAGGTGGAAACAAGTTTATCCCATTTTCATTTTTCTTTTATCCCTAGAAATGGAAGGCAGGCTGTCCATATAAACAACACAACTTATCCACAACAGCAACAACAACTACTACAATAAATACAGGACAAAAGTGAAAAGCTTCTTTGGGAAGACTTGTTGTACTACCTGCTCTTAACCCCCACTACTATTTTTGAAGTAGGAAGCACTTTCTTTTTTGTTACAAGAAGTTCATTTAGCTGCTGCTTCTAGGGTCGATAGGTAATTAGGATTTTCTCTTTTTTTGAAGAGCTATGGGATAAATGTGATTGATAATTGGGGAGATAATTGCACTTGTAATTAATCTTTTGGAGTAGTTTGTTAGCCGTATTTTTGAAAGTGCATTTGCAGGCGCCAAAAAAACTTATTTGCGTGTTGGCATAACGCAATACGGTTAACGATAAAAAAGGATATATTTATTTTTAAGACACAATTATTTTACGCGGGTTTCATAAAAAAGAGAAAAAATGTCGATTAGCAGTAGAATTTACATACAACGTGCGGACAATTTAGAAGTCCAAAATGGCTCTTTCTCTTAATTCATTAACCAGGGTAGCCAAGATTAGGGTAATTCCAGCATTTTTAATTCGACCCTTCTTTATTTTTAGGATTGAATTTTTTTGTTGAACATTTTTATTTGAAATTTTTCACAGTCTTTACTAAATGATAAGACTCTTAGGAAAAAAGAGACCCTAAATCGTCTAGATTGGCAAAAAAACTACTTTTAACCCACCTCTCACAAGCAGATATGCACAAATCAGGTACACAAGTAAGAAAAATTTCACAACCCATATCCACAGATAGATAACACCCAAAATTGCATCACTACTTCCAATTAGCAGTATCTAATAGCAATATCAGCAACGAAAACAACATCAAGCTGTTTATTGACTGATTCCACCTATTACACCTAGCCCCAAAAGCTGGTGAACAAAAGGGTTTCTTTTGATGGCTACTACTGCTATTGCTACACAAACCAGCCAGGGAGGGGGAATCAATCCGAGAGACCAGCAGAAAGAGCAAAAGAACAGCATCAAGCCTCTATGAAGCTTCTTATGTTGTTGTATTATGTAATTGATTATCTATCCCTTTCGCCCCACCCAGACAATGTTGTGTGTTCTACACAACCCCTTGTCCAGGTATGCTCCAAAAATTGGGCAACCCATCAGCAAGTGGTCAAACATCGATTTATATTTGCGCTCCAATGCAGGAGAGTGCAATAAAGTGAGTCTCAAATAGTGTTGGGAACTGTGGGTGCGTGCGAGATTGCGATGCGATTTTTTTAATAATTTGCGATTGCGAGAAAATCGCAACTTCCAAATGCGAGAAAATCGCGATTTTGCGAGAAAATGAACAAAATAACTAGTAGGGCAAGTTTTACCCAAAAATAACACAAAAATAACATTTTTTTATTGAAGTCATCCACCAACAACTGAACACCAACACAAAATGGTGCAGGGGCGTTTCGCAAAAATTTTCATATGAAAATTTTTGCGAAACGTCACACTACCAAAAAAATCAGTAAGTGTTCATTCAAGGCTCGATTCAGGAAGATCATTTGCTCGGCATTCATAGGATCCAGCTGGCTTCTTCGCATTTGGCTTACCTCCCTGGCATGACTGAAAAGCTCGCTTGGCTGAGACGTAGACGGCGCTAAGAGATATCGTGGCGCAGCCAGGGATGCTCATATACGGCCTATTTAGGCCGTTTTTGGGACTTTTTTACGGCCTATTTTAGGCCGTATTTTCCTATTTTAGGATACGGCCTATTTAGGCCGTATGCCGATTTAAGGCCGTGGTACCGTTTCAGTTTCCTCAAGAAATTAATGCAGTTTCTTTTTTCTTCATCCATTTTTGCCTAATACTTATAAAGAAAATTTTACCTTCGTTTTAACCTTCATTAAAGGTTTGATTTGGCTCGAAAACATGAGACATTTTATTATTTTTGATGGCGCTAAATCTTTATTTTGAAAATACTTTTGCTGTTTGGTTTTTGTTTTGATAAATAAGTAGTTGTTTAGCGAAATACATAATTTGCTGGTGTCATGCTTTAAACACCTGCACAAAACGTTTCGTCATTCCATATGTTAAAACCGGTATAAGTGAAGTTTGTGTCAGAAGACTTAAATCGTTTAGTCTTACTCTTCATGAACTTAAAAGCTTTGTTGCAAGTGCCAGAAAGAGAGTATCACTGCGAGTTTCTCTAGGTGGTGCTCTAAGTGCGCCTGGAGAAACAAGATGGCCAGCAACACTAACGATGGTTACTGCATTTATCAAAAGCTTAGGCGATATTCAAACAGAGACAGCAAGACTAGCCCCAGATTTAGTGAATAAGTTAGAAGAGATCGTTTTGAAAAGAAACGATTTGAGCATTTATGCTGACTTTTTGAAATTGTTTGAAGGCCCTATCAAAGACCTACAGGTTTGAACAGATATATTCAGTATTATTTGTGAACGACTATCGATCAGCGACCCTCGATTAGCAACCATACAATAAGCAACGACGGGCATGTTTGGCAAAGTATGCTTTTTTATTAAATGCTTAACAACTTTCAATTTAGAAATTTCTTGTCACAAAGGGTAATTTAAATAGTTGCTAAAAGAGGGTCGCTAATCGAAATGGTCGCTTATTGATACTTCACGTTTATTTCAAGAGAAAAACATATTGCAGGCAGATAAAACCGTCACCATATCACTTGTAGTTTCACATATCGCCCTTTTGAAAAATAAAATAAAAATAAATAAAAATAAAAAGCTATGCCAATCGAGGAGATTCAAAGCTCATTGGTTGTTTTGCATTTTGGTCGCTTCACGAAAAGGTAATAAAATAATGTTTTAAGCTGTTGAATTTAAGCAATATTCAGAACTACCCCATTCTCGCACAAGTTGCCAGGGAAGTTTTTCAATGACAGCTTCAAGCGCTCCTAGCGAGCGAGCGTTTTCAAATTTACGACTTGTTGCCACTGATTTAAGAAACCGACTAACTAAAGAAAAAATATCTTCGATAATAACTCTTCGCTCACTAATAAGAAGTCGTTTATTTTCAACATCTGTGAAAATTGATTAATCAGTAATAAATGTATATGTTTTATGTATATATTGTAACATACGACATGAGAAAACAAAAAGTATCGGGCAAAAATGGATGAAGAAAAAAGAAACTGCATTAATTTCTTGAGGAAACTGAAACGGTACCACGGCCTAAAATCGGCATACGGCCTAAATAGGCCGTATCCTAAAATAGGAAAACGGCCTAAAATCGGCATACGGCCTAAATAGGCCGTATCCTAAAATAGGAAAACGGCCTAAAATCGGCATACGGCCTAAATAGGCCGTATCCTAAAATAGGAAAATACGGCCTAAAATAGGCCGTAAAAAGTCCTAAAAACGGCCTATTTTTAGTCTGATAGGCCATATATGAGCATCCCTGGGCGCAGCACTTGAGAGTATCGGAAAGCGGATGACGTTCTTCTGCCAATAGACGGGCGGATGAGACTCCAGCGGCACCGGCTTCTCTGTGTTGTACGAAAAATCTCCTGAAGTAGGCAATCAGTGACGAAGTAATCATCTACTTCGAAATGAACGGCAACCGGACATTGTCGACTACTTGTCGAATTTGTCGCGCGACGTTGTCGATTATTTTCTAATGATCTGTTGTTTCGCCCGAATTTCATTAAAAAAAAGTCGACAATGTCGCGCGATAGATTCGACAATGTCCGGTTGCCGAAATAATCCGTACTCACAAATTACAAATTGTGCATCTACGTTGTAAGTGGGGAAGGCTCGTTCTCCGCTTGGCTCACGTTCACTTGACGAGGAAAAAGACTCCTCGACTTGGTTTCTCCACCACTGATTTCACAAACAGCGACCCTCCCTGCTATACTTCCTCCCTTGATTTGTATTCGCTGCATAGTATTTTGATAGGTTTCTCTGCCAGCGGTCTACGTCTTCCACGCCGTTCGTCGGTGGTAGTATTATTTCAAACCGACGACTTCTTGCTGGGTTTGTGAGCACTTTTCAGAGGTTGTAAAATCTTCATTTTTAGCGTTTTAGACATTCCGGTAGAACAGTTTTGTAGATTTTGCCTTTCTGTAAATGACTGTTCAAACGGAATGTATAAAACGCGAGAAATAAAGATTTTACAACTCTTGAAAAAGTGCTAACAAACCCAGCAACTAGTCGTCGGTTCGAAATAACACTTCCCCCGAGAATCCTACATTTCGAGAACGTGGAACTTACGTCTCAATTTTTGTCTGTTTGTCACAAAAACAGTAGGCATCTTTACACCATTTGTTTCAAACACTAGCAGGGCTCACAGTGGCGGCTTTCAAAAAGGTACGTTTTTTCGATAGCAATTTTTACAATGGCAGGTTTTCAATTCAATTTTTCTTTTCATTCAATAACTTTGATATCATCATTTTCAATAATCATTTTGTACAATTATTACCGTGATACGTAAGCATTTGGTTACTTTATTTACCCAGACTCAGCATGTTGCCATTTCGCGTCATCTATTCCAATAGCAAGTATCGCGTAGATGGGTGTACAAAAAGCGACTAAAAATGAGCCTGTTCTTAAATTTTTTCTTTTCATTTTTTTAAAATTAGGCTAAAAGTAAATAAAAAAGAAAAGAAATCGTTAACGATATAGCTGTTTTCAAATAAAGAAAAAACATATTAATAAGAAGAACGGACTTTTGAAAAAAAAAGCTTTTTTCTAAATACCTTCTAATGTATGACTTGGACAGTGCACATATGCCTATTGTATTCTGTGCCGGCTTTTCAGCAACCCTACGTGTGGGAGTAGTTTTACTAGTTTACTTATATGAGTTGTTATATGGAACAATTTCTAAAAATGGCCACAGAATTAGGGTTGGCAAGGGTAGTCTTAAAACGACTTGCCGACTAGTTGCTGGGTTTGACAGCACTTTTTCAACAGACTGTAAAATCTTCATTTTGGGCATTTCAGAATTTGTTTTTGAACTGTTCTGTAGATGTTGCCGTTCTGCGTAAAATAGTTCAAAAAAAGTTTTTTGAAATGCTGAAAATAAAGATTTTACAGCTTGTTGAAAAAGTGCTGTCAAACCCAGCAACTAGTCTGCAAGTCGTTTCAAGACCACCCTTGCCAACCCTACACAGAATGTAATCATACCCAGAAAGACATAAATTTCTGAGCAATTGTTGAAGACTTTTTTTGGAAAGTCAAAAAATCTCACTTTTCGAATAGTTATCACCGCTGAAAAAAACGGCATTATAAGAAAATACTAAGAAGTTAGTTCCATAATTATTTGCCACAAATTTAGGATTTGGACTGAAATAAATGTGGAAGACTTTTTTTCCACCCCACTTCTTGACTTAATTTTGTTGTGCTTTCTGTCTGATAATCTGAGCCACTGTGGCCAGGCACCATTTCAAATTAGAGCAGATTAGAAAGGAAATATAAGTGACAGTTAATTTACACACATCGCTTACACACTAGAAGGAGAATAGATAGTTTAAAAAAGAGTTAAGACTTGAGTGCGAACCTGCGAAAAGTATAATATGTTTGCTAACAAGCTGAAAGAATTGTGATAGAAGTGCAAAAAGATGGTTCTATACAATAAGCTAGACCCATTGTAATCACTAATTTGGTGACTCAACCACAGAGGGGTTGTCTTAACGGTCACTCACAGACTTTTGCATATTGTTCGTGGACTGTTGTTAGTGCCTCTTATATTTTAACAGTTACAAGCGAGAATAGCACTACGTAAAGTCTGATCTAAATCATAGATTTTGAGTTGGAAGGTAACCACTAGTTATTTTAACTCTCAATTTATGTGCTTAAAGAACCATGGTTTTTGAACGCAGAAGGTGCTTAGGTAGTTTCGACCTCTTCGGAGTGTCAGACACATCAATTTTGGAACTGGCCTTCGGGGTTTATCCGTAGGCCTTATTTGTATTATGATAGGATGAGAACGGAATTAAGAGTTTTTCTTTTATAACAAAGAAAACCTATCAATTTAAATTTCTGCGCACTCTGCAGATAAAAAACAAGCAAAAAAAGGCGTGTGAAACATACAGAAGAAACCAAAAAAAATGAAATTTGAGCAAGAAATATTGGAGCACTTAACCTTGACCCCCTTCACTCAATTAACCTTGACTCCCTTCACTCAATTCAGCTTGGGGGACCAAGGCAAAAAAATATTTTACATTTGTCAATACCAATAACTTTTTGCACAAAAAGTGTAAAATAAGTTGTTTTTCAGTCGTTTTAATCATTTTCACGCAAAATAATTACTGGTACAGTCAAACCTCGATATAACGTACCCCCTGGGGACCGGTCCTAGGGGTACGTTATAACGAAGGGTACGTTACATCGGGGGTTAATTTGACGGAGTTTATTATTGAAGGGACCGACCCAAGGGGTACGTTATATTGGGGGTTAATTTGACGGAGTTTATTATTGAAGGGACTGACCCAAGGGGTACGTTATATCGGGGGTTAATTTGACGGAGTTTATTATTGAAGGACTGACCCAAGGGGTACGTTATATCGAGGGTTAATTTGACGGAGTTTATTATTGAAGGGACTGACCCAAGGGTACGTTATATCGGGGTTAATTTGACGGAGTTTATTATTGAAGGGACTGACCCAAGGGGTACGTTATATCGGGGGTTAATTTGACGGAGTTTATTATTGAAGGGACCGACCCAAGGGTACGTTATATTGGGGTTAATTTGACGGAGTTTATTATTGAAGGACTGACCCAAGGGGTACGTTATATCGGGGTTAATTTGACGGAGTTTATTATTGAAGGACCGACCCAAGGGGTACGTTATATCGGGGGTTAATTTGACGGGTTTATTATTGAAGGACTGACCCAAGGGGTACGTTATATCGGGGTTAATTTGACGGAGTTTATTATTGAAGGGACTGACCCAAGGGTACGTTATATTGGGGTTAATTTGACGGAGTTTATTATTGAAGGGACCGACCCAAGGGTACGTTATATCGGGGGTTAATTTGACGGAGTTTATTATTGAAGGGACTGACCCAAGGGGTACGTTATATTGGGGGTTAATTTGACGGAGTTTATTATTGAAGGGACCGACCCAAGGGTACGTTATATCGAGGGTTAATTTGACGGAGTTTATTATTGAAGGGACTGACCCAAGGGTACGTTATATTGGGGGTTAATTTGACGGAGTTTATTATTGAAGGACCGACCCAAGGGGTACGTTATATCGGGGGTTAATTTGACGGAGTTTATTATTGAAGGACTGACCCAAGGGTACGTTATATTGGGGTTAATTTGACGGAGTTTATTATTGAAGGACCGACCCAAGGGGTACGTTATATCGGGGGTTAATTTGACGGAGTTTATTATTGAAGGGACTGACCCAAGGGGTACGTTATATCGGGGGTTAATTTGACGGAGTTTATTATTGAAGGGACTGACCCAAGGGGTACGTTATATTGGGGGTTAATTTGACGGAGTTTATTATTGAAGGGACCGACCCAAGGGGTACGTTATATCGGGGGTTAATTTGACGGAGTTTATTATTGAAGGGACTGACCCAAGGGGTACGTTATATTGGGGTTAATTTGACGGAGTTTATTATTGAAGGGACCGACCCAAGGGTACGTTATATCGGGGTTAATTTGACGGAGTTTATTATTGAAGGACCGACCCAAGGGGTACGTTATATCGGGGTTAATTTGACGGAGTTTATTATTGAAGGGACTGACCCAAGGGGTACGTTATATCGGGGTTAATTTGACGGAGTTTATTATTGAAGGGACCGACCCAAGGGGTACGTTATATCGGGAGTTAATTTGACGGAGTTTATTATTGAAGGGACCGACCCAAGGGGTACGTTATATACAGGTTTGACTGTATTTAAAAGTGTACAAAAAATTGCCTTGGTCCCCCAAGCTGAATTGAGTGAAGGGGGTCAAGGTTAATTGAGTGAAGGGGGTATAGGTTAATTTAGTCGAAATATTAAATTTGAAAATGTTAACGTAATTTTGAGACACCCTGTAGTCATCGGTTCGAAATAATACTACCGCCAACAACCCTACATTTCGACTGCTATGAGTATGGAACACTTTTTGTCATTCTTATCCCTGTGGCTTGCCACCATTTCAAAATAGAAGCAGATCAAAAAGTAAATATTAGTTGCAATCAAATGAACACACTTATCACTAACCAAGCAGAAGCGAAAAAGATAGGTGAAAAAGGGTACTTGAGACTAATCTTGGGCGTGAACTACTAATAGGTATAATTTGTTTGGTGAAAAGCTCGAATAATTGCAGTAGTATTGGACAAAAGTGATTTCATACAGCAAACTAAACCTATTGTAATCACCTTTTTGCTATACTCCAGCACAAAAGGGTGTGGTCTGACGGTCACCCACAGGCTTATGCATATTGTGAGTGGACTGTTGTACACATGCTTTTATTACGATTAAAATAGCAACCAGCATGAAAAAATTTGGACTGTCAGACAGGCAATAATTATTTAATATCTCGGTTAGATGTAAAGCCCTAAAAGTGACAAAATGTATCTATTTTAGTGTGCCTAAAAATTCTTGGCCTCCTTTCCTGGTCCCACTAGAGTTAAATTTTTGTAATAAATGAAGCCCATCAGTTATAAATGACAGAATAAAATATAATCAATAAGTCGAGATAGTAGCAAGTTTTGTCATGCTATGTCACCCACCAATAATTTGCTAATTTTTTGGTTAGTTTTTTAAAAGCTACATATTTCGGCGCTTCAGTGGTCGTACTCAAGGAAAAACGGTACCATTTTGGTATCGCTTTCTCTTCTCCATATCTCGACTTTCTCTCATGATTTTTGCACAGGTGAAAGCATTTTCACAAGTAAATCGAGCCTGCTCTACAACTTAAAAACAACTGAAAGTCAGAATTTTTACTTTAAAATGTTTCAAGGTATCAATATGGTACCAAAATCGGTCCGCTTTTGGTACTTGATTTTACCCTGAATACGGGCACAGACATCTCTTTTAAACAGCCTTGTAAACCGATTTTTTGTGAAAAACAGTAGAAAAATGTCTGATACGGCAAAAATAAAAATTTTCAAGATAGTTCAAAAAGCGCTATGAAACCCAGCAACTTATCGTGGGTTCGAAACAACAATACTCCTTAACTCTGCCCTGAACAGGGAAAGAAGTGCAGAAGACGGTCAAAATTATTTTTCTAGAAGATTTCACTTTTCTAATTTGATGAAAAACAAAAAATAAAAGAAAGGGGATAACTAAAAATAGTCATTCGATCCTCCTTTGCTGAACACAACACTGTTCACAACAAAATAAAATATACGCACATGTTGTTTTCCTCGTCTTCCCATTTGCTCATTTGCTTTAGATACTGGGAAAAAACATTCAAAACGGGCCGCTATAGCTGCAATTGTAAATTTGTTTGGCCAACGTAAGCTTTAATTTCACTTGAATGGGCCAGAAATCTAGTGCTTTAGCTAAATTATTCCTCTTTTCACACAGGTTTTGCAGAGAACCAAAGAAAGTTGTTTACAATTCCAAAATATTTTACATTTCGATTCAGTTTGGTTGAGAAGATGCAGCTGGTAGTTGGGTGAGGTGGGTGGCAATCCAAGGGAGGTAATCACTCTGGCAAACAAACCGAGGAAGAAAAGTTTAAACAGTGATCTGCTTTTTGTCGGTATTGGAATTGGTGTTAAAATTCAGGTGCGTAAATGTTTCATCCCTTCTTATATATTTTCAACCTTCAAATTCTAATTTTGGCGTGCCTCCCAAGTTTAATTCGTGTCGTCCATTCCCGAAAAATCATTCATCAGCAGGGTTCGAAATCTGCGAGGCTGGAAAAAATATTAGGTCACTATCGGAAATTTTTCACTAGAAGAACTTTGTCCACCTGTTCTTTTTTTCAGTGATTGTCGACACTAGGTAAAACTTTGGCCCAAATTTTAATATATCCGATCTGTCAGTCTAAATTTTAAATTCTAAATTTTCTTGAGGTCAGGTATATATTACAGGGAAAACGGTAGAGACCAGCAAGGCAGAGTAAAAAGTCAATTTTATTTAGCACTTCTACGGCATTCAAAAAAGGTTCGAGTATGTGCGTGCTACCACTGAAGCCAGAGTTTTTTTTTAAACAGTATTTAGAAATTATTTTCCAGTGGGTTTTACTCATGAACAAATATGAAATGAACAAATATACCGTACTTTCTGTATTATGCCCTCGGAGAGATTACTTTTCGGCCCCTAAAAACTCTAGAAATTGTAGATCAAAAATGGCCATAACTCTGAAATCTCACTCAAAAATATGAAAGGGGGGATTATTAAACATGGGGGGGCAGGGTGGTTAACTTGCCACCTTTAGGTGGCATTTACCACCCTTTAAATTTTTTGCCACCTTTTCAAAAAGCAAAAGGTGGCATTTTTGTGCAAAATTCGCCAAAATGTGCAGAACATTCTTTCCTTATTTCATGATTTTCGCAGAATTGGTTTTGTTAAATTCAGTTCCCTTTGCTATTACCGGGAGTTTCTCGGGGAATAAAGATATTCATATTTATACATTTCTTTAGAAATGCCACCTTTGGAAAAAATTTTTAGTTAAAACGCCACCTGTTGTGGGAATTTCGCCACCTTTTTTGAAATTTGAGTTAACCACCCTAGGGGGGGGGTGCTTATTAAAGAAAATATGGTTAACGAAATTTCGCTCAAATCAATTAAACTAAAAATACAGTCAAACCCCGATATAGTGCGACCCCTGGGGACCAAACGAAATTCGCACTATAACGAGACTCGCACTATATCGGGACTCGCACTATCGAGACTTTTAAAGACTTTTGACCAAATGGGTCGAGCTCAAGGTCGCACTATATCGGGGCTCGCACTATATCGGGGTTTGACTGTAGCAGTGTAACAGTTTATGCAAACCACCATATCCTTTTTTATAGTGATATATATAAACAAGGGACCACAGGCGCCTATCGGCGCCTCTATAGTATTTCGAAATTTCAATGAGGGGCTATGACTTCATTCATAAAAATAGGTATATCCCCTATTAGAACTCATTTTTTGCCTGTTCTTTTTTTAAAACGAAAGCTGACATTCTGGGGAACACGATGGTATTAGCGACAAAAGTGATTTCGCTATCTACGACCCGTTCTGGCCTTCGAAGTAAAAAAGCGTTACCCAGCCACCCACCCACACATGCCAAATACCACCCACACATGCCAAATACTATATAAGATAAAGTATTTCTGGCAAGTGCTTTTGTTTAATCTCATGCAAGGAAATTGTTCGGAAATTGTTTGACCCAGATATAATCTTTTTAGACATAAGCTCTGTCACATGACTGGCTGCACTGGCACATTAAATTGTCGCCACTATCACTGACCTTCGTAACATCTCTTAGTGGCAACCGGACATTTAACTGAATTTTGAGTGAAATTCGGGCGAAAACAACCGAATTTCATTCAAAATTCTGCTCAATGTCCGCGGACAAATTTGACAAATTCCGCTAAATGCCCGGTTGCCTCTCTTAGTATATGTGTTCTGGTAATGTAATCTAGAGATGACGTTAAGCGACTGAGCCACTCGGCCACATGACACCAGGGTATAACTGTCGTATTCCGAACCCTCGCAAAATGCATCTAAATGATCTTTTTTCGGCGATAAAAGTATTCGTGGTATTCGCAACAACAAAATTCCATAACAACAAATTAGATCATTCTGTTTTGCCACTCAACTGCACCTTCTTGATTGAAATAATGCACAAGTTTCTGACGATTTTCTTCTGCTTCGACACGACTTCTGTTTGCTCCACGCCGACGCATCTGAACCTGAACGCCAAACCATTTTTCAAATTTTTTTGAACGTCTGGCTTTAGCGTTTAGCGTTAAAATGGATCATTGTGAACACTCTTTGGCGTTTGGCGTTTGGCTTTGGGGTTTGGCTTTAGCGTTTAGAGTTTCGCCAGACGCGTCCATTGTGAACAGGGCTTAACGCACGTAAAAGATGTTTTTATGCGGGGAAACTCATTTTTGACAAAAAAAATTTGACTAAAATTTGACTTTTTGCCTTGGGGGACCAAGGTGAATCACCCTAAAAGGGTATCCAGATACCTTAATAGATAGTGTTTGAAGATAGTTTTGTTAACTGGGGCCTACCGCACGAAGAAACTCTGGTATGCATACATTTTTCATGTATCCAGAGTACCTTTCAAGTGATTTGTGTCTAAGGTATGTGGGTGTGCGCACCTCAACCCCAAGCAACCCGCCGTACTTTTATACCCTGGGTATACAGTATAAGTCAAAACGTTTATACCCAGGATTTTGTTTTATACTCAGGGTATACAATCATGCCCTGGGTAATTTCAAGCAGACTCTTAATTTTAACGGCGGATTCATGTTCAGCATGGTCGATTTGATTAAAAACTGACCTTAATGTTTTAAGCTCACTATCAAATTTTAAATTCCGCTCGAGACAACAAACATTTGAATATTGAATTTTTCCAAATTTTAAATATTTGCTGTCTTTATTTTAATTTGATTTTTGGCCGTGAGTTTTTGAATGTTAAGGGCATTTTTTAAGCAAAGCATCTGTGACGAACATAATTCCATTGTCAAAATTAGGAGCTGTACTTCATATGCTTGAGGTTGTACTACAATTTACCTAACTTTTTCTCTGCTAATGAATCCATAAATTTTGATGATAGATTCATGTTCAGCGTGGTTGATTTGCTCAGAAAACTGCTTTTAAAAATGTAAACTCACTGCTAAAAATCAAATTTTGCTGAAGACAATAAACATTTGAAATTCGAAAAATTATATTCAAATGTTTGTTGTCTTGAGTGGAATTTGAAATTTGATGATGAGTTTAAACCTTTAAGGGCAGTTTTTCAAGCAAATTGACCATGCTGAACATGAATCCGACGTTATAATTGAGAGTTTGCTTTAAATTGTCCAGCTTGTGATTGTATACCCTGGGTATAAAGGTATCTCTATATAGTATTTGGGACGGGTGGGTGGCCGGTTAACGCATTTGAGTACATGTTTGGTCACAAAGGAAAACTTTTTTTAGTGTAATATTTTTATTTGCATGTTTATACTCATTCGAAAGCTCTTTCAATGGCGGAGGACCTTTCGCAATTAGGTTTGAAAATTGTTGTGAAAAAAATTGAGATTTTGGATTTATATTTGAATTTCAAAATACGATATAGGCGTCGATAGTCGCCTGCTGTCCCTTGTTGACTTATGTTCATACCCAGGTTATAAAGCAATACTATTTCTAATACCGGTACTTCTATGGCTTAGATCACACCTTCAATTTTTTGATTTTCAGTGCAAAATTGAATATATTTATTATTCACAAGCATACAATTCAACAATTTGTGACCACAAATAGAACATAACATCAATACCAGAAAATTTTCTTCTCCATACAAAATCAGAAACATAGCTTTGGAACACTGAACGATGCGTGCCAAATTCTTTCTTGACAAACTGAAAAACTGCTCGCACTCCCACAAAAATAGTAGCTGCTAAAGTTTTTTTTTGGCGAGAATTTAAACGAAAAGATTTGCTGCATTCTTTTCGTTATTTTTCAACACAAATTTGCACTAAAAATCAAAAAATTGAAGGTGAACCATAGAAGTACCCTAATACCTTCTTGGGTATAACGTTGGTATTAATTTCATAAATAATTATATCCTTTGCAGTACCCTGATCGCAGCCGGCCGAGATGATCTTAGCCTGCTGAGGGTGCCACTCTGCAGACGGCCGATTAAAAAAAGTATTTTGATTTAAATGTCAATCAATTTTCATTAGTTGGAATAAAAATAATAGTTTTGCTAAACAATGAAGTACAATATGCTCTGGCCTTGCTATTAAATTTTAAAAAATATATGAACAGACAGGACCAAGGTTCATTTTTTTGTTGGTAGACCCGTTTGTTTAGTAGACCCAAAATAATTTTAAATAGACACGCCACATATATATTTATAAAAAAACGCGGCTCTGTATGTGTTCGCAATCCTCCCAAGAAAAACTTGCCATGGCCTCCTATTGTTTGTTGCAAATTTTTTATTCTTATTTTTAATGCAAAATTTTGTGGGCAAAGCTTTTTGTCGCTAAACGACTTTTTCGCTGCTGAAAATCTTTTTATTATTTAATAAATTATTACAAAATGGTAAAAAAAATTGCCTTGGTCTCCCAAGCTTATTCTTTTTCTAAATGTCAAAAATATATAAACTTAGTCTTAGGCCGAAGTCGGCCAGCATATGTTACGAATATTCTAATATGTTCTTCAAAACTTCAAAAGGCAGTTAAGAATTCTTTTAAAGACCTTTGGAAAAAAAATTGAAAAAAACAACAGGGGGGACCAAGGCAAGTTTTTTGGTAGCGGTACGAACACATACAGAGCCAAAAAGACCAAAAAAGCCCACCTCGTTTTTCTTCTAATTTTGCAGCGCAGCATTTTGCTGAAAAAGTTCATCGACAGCATGTAAATTTGTCGTTTACACCTGCGTGTCCATCTTTTCCATTCTCTCAGGATGCGGTGCACAAGCATTTTTGCAAGTCTAAACTGTAAAACAAGGTGGTGTAATAAGCAGTCACAAGAAAAACAAATCATTATTATAGTCAAGTAATCAATACCCAATAAAAAACATGTTGTTGATAGACTAGGTAACTACTTTCGCCCTTTTCTTTGTTGAGTAGCATGGGATGGCGATAAATCCATCATATTTGAAACATCGGGAAAAGATATTTTTTCTGGTCACTTTTTTCGGTAGTAACACTAGATGGTATTTTAGGAATTTCTTTTTGGCAAATATGTCAAGTAATCTAAAATTTAGTCGATCATCACAAAGCAAACAAAATAACTGTTATTGACGCAGTGTGGACTAAAACAAAAAGCCAGTGTATTTGGAAAAACTAGGCTTAAAAAAAATGCAAGGAAATTTGTAAAAACTTATGTACAGGGTGGCGCAAATTTTCGTAACTATTTGTTTTGCTCATATCTTTTTGAATTTATTGTGTCTTGCAGAGATCTTTTTTATTCGATAGCCAAGACTCTGAGCAATTGAATGGCACCAAATCTGCATAACAAAAATTTAATGATCTGACGCCGTGCGACTTCTTTCTCTGGGGATGGATCAAGGATCAAGTTTATCGCACTCAGCCTGCCGGTCTGGAAGAATTGAAGCAACGAATCGTCCGAGCCTTTCAAGAACTGCCTCCTGACATGGTCCAACGTGCAATGAACAGCTATGGTCGCCGCCTTCAAAGATGCATCGATGTCCAAGGACGAAGTGTCGAACAAGCCTATGACAATATTGAATGATTGATCTGAATGATTTTTGTGTTAAACTTTGTTGTTGTCTTTGTTGATGGTATAATAAACTTTTGTTATGCATGTTTGGTGCTATTCAATTGCTCAGAGTCTTGGCAATCGAATAAAAAAAAGATCTCGGTGAGACACAATAAATTGAAGGAGATATGATCAAAACAAATAGTTACGAAAATTCGCGCCACCCTGTAGAAATTAAGAAATGAGACTGAGCATTGAGGCATTGAAGCATCCTAAATCAGCATTTAGGGGGTGCTTGTTTTTTGAGTTTCCAAGGTCGCAAACTAAAAATTTTTGTCTTTGTCAACCGCCAGGACGTTTTGTGCACTAAGTAAATCGACCATGGGCTACAAGATAAACGCATCAGATTGACGTTAGGTTGGGGAGGAGGAGGGGGTAATGGGATCAGTTCGAACGGTTCCTCTGTATTTATATTATTTTTTTATATTTTATTCAAAAGACAATTGTTAAAGTTTAGATCAATAAGATGCCAAGCAAACAATTTTTTTGTTGGAAATTTCTGAAATGGGCTTTCTGAACTTTGACTTCTATGACTACCAATCAATGACTACAAGAAATGACAATCAAAATGTGTGTACGAAAAAGCATATATCGCTTTATTAATTGTAATATTCATGGGAGGATATCTGTACTCGTGACCGAGTGGTTAAGGTGACAGACTGCTAATCTGTTGGGCTTTGCCCGCGCAGGTTCGAATCCTGCCGAGTACGATTGCTTTTTTTCACAAAGAATCAATAATTATTCTTTTTTTTTCAAGCTCTGTTTTTTATATAAAAAGAAAAATATTCGGCGCTACTTGGATATACGACTCCACCCCTCCGGTTTACGGTCAGTTGGCCCCGGTCAGTTCGCCCGGTTTTTTTCAAATCAATAAAGTAACCATTTTTTGTCATGAAAAGTATCTTTGTTATTTCAAAATTTTTCTACGAGCCAGCATAAACCAACAAACCAAGTGGCAAACTAATATTATCTGTGATTTTCGAGTAACCCCTGTGCAAACCTTGTTTTAGCATTTTGAACATGGTTTGACGGTGGTAAATGTTATCTTGTAAGGTATTTTATGAGTTTTAGTGATTTTGCTCAAATGAAAATTCACTAACAATATCCCTTCCTGACTATAGGTAATTACTATGTTTGCTCAATAAAAAGACCCTCTGATTCGCCTTGCTATCGCTCATAACTTTACAGATGTTAATTGTAATCACAGCTTTAATCTTCAGAGCTTCAAAATGTCTAAAGCAATGAAAGGTAAAAAGGTCGAGCTATTTCACACAGAAAAAATCGGGAGGCGAATGCTGGCCGTAACTAATTATTTGGAAGATCGAGAATTACATTTCTACGAATGGATTTACAAGAATGGATAGATAAGCAAAAAAACTGGAACTGAGCGAATAACATTCCTTCGTGCAGCTTGTAGAACTCTTCGTGATCGAAAACAAGTGGCTAAAGACACAAAATTTTAAAATAACAAAGATACTTATCATGAAAAAAAATGGTTACTTTATTGGTTTGAAAAAAAAAACTGGGCGAACTGACCGTGGGGCGAACTGACCTGTCTACCATCCCTCCCCAACCCCCCTTCAAATCAATTTTTTTCAAAGTGTTTCCAAACACCCTATATCGATCTAAATTCACTTCAGTATTTCAAAAAGGACATCATTCTTTAGTTCTGGTCAAGAGAAGATTGAGTTCTTGGGCCACCTAAAAGTACCCTTTTTGACCATTTTTAAAGGGATTTAGGAATGTATTAGTCACATTTGTGTAAAAAGGAAAATTTTGAACATAGTTTTGAATGCTGAAGCCTACCGCATATAGAAACTTTGTTATGCATGTTTTTTCATGCATCCAGTGTCAAGGTATGTGGGTGTGAGCATCTCAACCCCAAGTCCGCAAGCTCCCTGCACCCCTGAAGGGGGTTTGTTAGAGATGCGCGCACTCACTTACCTTAGACATGATTCCGAGCAACACTCTTTATAAAAAATGCATTTAGAGGCTCTTTTTGCCACGTCCCATGTTGAAAAACATGGCACAACAGTCATATGGTCGAAAACTCAAAGTGCCCAAACTCAATTTTATATTGTCCAGAACTCAAAAATAATTTTTTTTAGAGATCCTGAGGTGATTTGAGGGTCGATATAAGGTGTATGGAAATAGTTTTGAAAAAAGTTGATTTGGGGAAGAGTGTTTATATCCACTTAGGGCCAAATATTCATTTTATGTAGGACAGTCATAGTTGATGCCAGAGAAATTGATGGCATTGGAAGCATTAAAGTCCACCGTAAATTTATCATTGCTGGTGCATTACGTCGTAACAAACTAAAAATATAATAGAACAAGAAAAAGCCAAAATAGAGAAAAAGTGGTACTTATTCCGTTCGTACCCTATTCCCCTGTAGGTCAAATTTTTCGAATTTTGTTTACCAAAAATTAGATTTAATATTTTCACGTAAGCGGATTACTTGGTTTGTGGCTATGATTTGCAAATTGCAGATAAAATGATATTAAAGGGTATGCTCACCTGTTCAAAATTTGTCCCCGCCAATTCAAATTTTCCTAATCATTGAACTTCTGTACCAATTTTTCTACTTGGTTCCTAACAAAAATATATCTAAAATAAAATTCTAGGCCTTGTTTTGTTAGAAACCCAGTTGAAAAATCCGCAGAAAAGTTCAATGATTAGAAAAAAATTAATTGGCGGGGACATTTTTGGCAGGTGAGCATGCCTCTGAAAAAAGAGAAATTGGCCTCTAAGAGGGTGTACAAACGGAATAAGTACCGAAAAATTGCGCAAAAAACAATAAGAGGTGCCGCTGACCAAGGAATATTTTTTCAGTGGCACCCCAATACATATAGAGACGAAAATTTTGTAAGAAACTATGAAAAAGTTACTGTATAATTGTTTTTAAGATATTTTAAAAACAATTATTTTTCACAGTTTTACAAAATACAAAAAACTCCACAGTCGATCAATAAAATGATCAGCATCACCAAGAGTGGGTTGAACAGAAGTGCATTGATAAGTTTAAACTACTGCTATTGCTACTGCTCTATTGTTTGTTTCTCCTGAGTTCTCTGTTTACACTTTTCCGTTTTTTCTTTTTCTAGTGATGCAACAATTTTTTCTTGTTAATTGTTCCTTTTTAGGAGCAAGTGCAGTACGCGTGAAAGGCAAAAACTATAAGACAAAAATTAGCAAACTTTCAAGACATGCATAAGAAAAAAATCAGTTGAGGTTTTGATTTTTTTGTTAATTTCTTTGGTTTTTGTTCTTAGGTGTGTTCAACTGTTCTGACGGAAGGAGCAGCCAGATAAACGTTTTCTCCGAACATCACAAGCACCGCTTCTTCCGTTTTTTCTTTTTCTTTCTTCTGTTGACGCTGCCTGTTTCGAAGAGCTTGTTCCACCACTGGCGAATGCTTTTGTTGTTTGGAGCTCTAGGTTTCGATACTCGATCTGCACTTGCTTTCGTGATTCATGGGTTCCGTACCATATGACAGTCCAAACTTTTGATCGATTCCATAGGATGTTTTCAGCTAAAAATCAAACAAATGTTTAAAAGCTAAGCAATAAATGAAAAGATGAACAATAATTTTCATAATGTCATTCTGCTGCCTAGAGTCTCGCTTCTCGAATGAAAAAAAGACCTCGTCGAGACAATAAATTTCAAAAGTTATGAGTAAAACTAATCTCGGCGAGAATTTGGCGAGCCCTGTAAAAGTTCAAATTTACTTTGTTTAAGTACAAAAATAGATTAATTTTCAACGTGAAACAAACAAAAAAATTAAAAACAAATTTAAATATAAAATGTACGTTGATAGAAAAGTACGTTGAAGTACGTTGATGCTCCTTTCTTACGCCTACGCTCAGGGTTGCCCTTGAGGTCTTTCCTGTAGTAACTTCAGGGTGGGCTCCTCCCTATTATCCTTCCTTTCTAGGATTTCAGGCTCTCTTAACCCCTGTTGGTTATTTGTGCAAAGTTGGACAATTTTGTACATCTTTAATCACAATTTTATTATATAGCTCCTAGCTTTAGTGTTCTGCCTCTTGTAAGGCTATTTCCGGGTGTTCAACCCACTCGGTCCTGGTTTTATACTTCGGCCCGTTAAAGTTGTCTTTGGTAGTTCTCCATTGTGGAAATTTACCACTCACTTTTCCAACATTGGTTTTAGTCTTTGAGACATCTATGAGTGGGAAGTATGAGGTAGTTTTACTACCTTACCATTGTCAGGTCTCTCCCAACATCCATTTGTTGTTCCTGATTGGGATCTGGTCCATTGGCGGTGGTGACCTTAGTCAGGAAGCTCTTGTTAGCTCACTGGTGCTAAGGAACTTATTGAGATGTTTTCTCTTCTATCTTTAGTACAGTTGGGTACTCCTATAGAAAGGTCCACACCACCTTTTTTCATACGGAATTTTTCAACCCTCCTCTAGAGGAGGATTAATTAGAAGGAGGGGAGGGTAATGTTTCAACAAGCTACGAAAATTTTTCACACTTTGGTATTAGGGAAACTACATTGAGTCAGATTTTCAGCCATGTAGGTTTTGCCTTTCTGTATAGGACTAGCTTGTTTTCAATCTCTCGTTTACCCTTTAAATCAGGCTCTTCATTAAGTAGACTTAGGGCTTGCATTTAACTATCCGACTGAGCTATGAGCATCACTGCTATCTGCTGCAAATGTGAACGAATAAACACTAGTGCCAAAGATGAATATAGCACATGTCCTAAACTCTCTACTCCGGCACTCCACAACACTAGACAATTACAATATTAAAGCTTATAGCTCCTTCTTTAAGAGCCATTTAAAAGCAATAGAAATATGCCACTAGCAGCGCTTGTACTCAAACCTACCAAAAATTTAACATCTATTACCTTACCTAAAAAGCAAATACTCACTAAAAGGGACAGCAGACGCCTATCGGCGCCTATATCGTATTTTGAAATTCAGATATAAATCCACTTTTCACTTTCAAGGGCAAAATCTCAATTTTTCACAGCAATCTTAAAATCTGATTGCGAAAGGTCCTCCGCCATTGAAGAGCTTTCGAATGAGCATAAACATGCAAATAAAATTATTACACTAAAAAAGTTTACCTTTAACCAAACCAGAAATACGGTAAGAGTAATGAGTGTGCAGTAATCGGAGCAGGTCAGTAGTATTAAGACGACTTACCGACTAGTTGCTGGGTTTGACAGTACTTTTTCAGCAGGCTGTAAAATCTTCTGTTGGGCATTCAGAATTTTTTTTCGAACTGTTTTGTAGATTTTGCTGTTCTGCGTAAAATAGTCAAAATTGTTTTCTGAAATGTCAAAAATGGAGATTTACAGCCTGTTGAAAAAGTACTGTCAAACCCAGCACCTAGTCGGCAAGTCGTTTTGACATGATCCTACTCGACCCATCGGGTCGCTGGCGAAAGGCGTACAATCGGAGAAGATAAGTATTACTTGTAGCGTTTACAAACGCTACAAATAGCATTTAAACATCTCCTAAGTAATTCTCATACGCTAAAACGATAAAAAAGTTGTTTTCTGTTATTTCTGAAAAGTTGATTTAAAAAATTTTTGACCAGAAATTTGACTTTTGCCTGCAAAACTAAA